>JAOXXN010000120.1:2214724-2267211 GCA_026770055.1 Myrmophylax atrothorax
ATCCTGCTGAGAGGGACCTTCTGAAGAGCTGCCCCCAGGTCTGAGCTGATTATATGTCCTGCCAACCTTCTAAGACACTGAATTCACAGCATGTGTCACCGTTTCACTCACACCAGGGATTTCTGGTAAAGTGCTATGACTGCAGACTGGTTTCACCAGCCAAGGGAATACCAAGCCCAATTATAAACCAAGACAAAGCCCAGGTTTTCTCTCCCATGTCTGAAAATTATGTTTTCCATAGGGTCACTCACCAAAGTGAGTGACATTTTTACATCACTGTTCTCTGTCTAGGACAAGCTGCCACCGCATCTTTAAAGGGAGAAAGGAAACAACACAGACTGCAAAACATCCTTGTACTGCCATCCACAGTCCTCTGAGCTGATGGAAAACCTGCCTCCTGAGACTTCTCTAGCAGCTCTCCCTGCTGCTATCAGCATACCTGGTTTCACATATGCATTACAGATCTGTCTGGTCAACTCAAATTATCATACAGAAAAGGTGGGACACATGCCAAGTGCTACAAAAGCTAAAATAATTTAATTCACAAGCTCCTCAGAGCAAGGGCTGTGTGTACACTTTCAGCAGTGCTCTTCTATTAAATATATATATAATAATAGTAACAATAATGATAAAATAAATAACAATAATAGTAATAAAAGGTTACTCGTGTGACCTAAGATTCTGTGCAATCTAAAGGTCATGGAGCTCAAGCGAGGGACAGAAACATCACTGCTCAGGATGCACTGCACTGTAAAGCTTGAGGCAGAGCATGCATAGGAAACAGCAGAAGGATCTCGGGATCAGGAGAAGGCAGATGCAGGATCCCTCCAGCTGAAAATGCCATGTAGTCTTTGGGTTTTCATTCTGGCCATTCCCTCATAGAAAGAGCTCTGCATGAGGGAATGGCAGGCTCCCATGCTGGCCCCACAGCCAGTGGTCGGTGCTGTAGGTCAGAGGCAGCGTCCTGAGAGCAGGTGGGAGCTCTCTGGTTGTGGATGCTCAGGGGAATCCAACTGCTTTTTCCGGGACTTGCAATTCAAACCCGATTTCTCTCGGTCTCTGCAGTGGGGCAGGTCTCCAGTTGAGCGGCAAGGGGAGGTACCAGGTTCCCACCCACTCCATTCCTCCAGGGAGGGAAGACTGCTGTTCCCAGAGGCTCGGTGGGCAGTGGGAAGCACTTGAGGTCCTGGGGATCCTGCTGAAATTCCAGAACTTCAGCTGAAACCCCACCACACAGACCTCAGACCCTGCAAACCATGTCCCAGCCTCCGCCTGGTCCCCCGGCTTGTCTCCCCACGGCGAATTCGGACTCAGGTCAGGTATGCGACCTCTTGCTGATGCCACGGCTGGTGGCCTGCTTGGTCATGTCCTGGTAGGAGGCAGACTTCAGGAACCGGGGGTAGGAGTCCTTCTCCATCAAAGTGCGGGTCTTGGCCTGGGCTTCGTTGAAGCAAGCGGAGGTGGCACCTGAGAGGTTCTTGCGGGTGATCTCCCTGGTTTCGTGGTCAATATTCACCTGCAAGGAAGCAGCATCCACAAACATTAGTTGGGCATTAACTCCCCTCCCGTGGGGAAAAAACTGTTTTCTGCATTTTCAGTTAAAGGTGAAGACTCTTACAAGCCTTTCTATCCCTGTTCCAGCATTAAGGATTCAACGGTGATAGACCACACAATGTTAGAAATGAAAGCTCTCATGAACAAGAGCACATCTTCCCGCTGATCCAAGAGCACTTTAATAAAACCCACTAGGATATTTTATTTGTTTCCACAGGACAGAGGTAGAAAATGCTCTCACCTCCCTGGGTGCCTCACTTTGGACAAACTCCTCGAAGATCCTGTTGGCTTTGGAGGCCAGCTTGGTTTTTGACCGGGTTTTTTTGAAGTCCTCACATGCCAGCCAGAAGTCCAGGTTCTCCTCACTGAACTCTGTCTTCAGGAAGGTGTGGAAAGCAGTCACACCACCTGGGGAGGTGAGAGAAGAGCAGTTAATGGGGCAGGAGGCAGGGAGAAAAAGGAGGACCACCACCAGACACAGCACTGCACGATGAGCATCGCCCCGGGAGCTCAGATCATGACATCTGCAGATTTCCTTTCCCTCCAGGCAAATTCCACCCTCTGAGACACTGCTAATTGGCCTCTAGACTCCAATAAAATCCTTTCCCACAGACAAGTAATCCTCTGGTTTTATTTATCTGACCTTTGTGTAATGAGGCTTCAGAGTATTTTCTTTACAGCTTCGGAAAAGAGCTAATTCTACCTAAGGAGAAATCCACTGACGCATCGGTGCATCTGCGGGAACCAAGCAGCAATGCCTTAATTTTTATTTCTCAGCTGAGATCTTGGGGGGGATGAGATGCTGAGGATGGGAGAGTAATTACAACAAGGATTTCAGAGCCGTGCTGGGAGGATGTATTAAGTTACAAAGCTGGAGATGCTCCTTGACCATCACAGCACTTGATGAAGGCTGGAAAAAAATTATGCTTAGCCCTGAACTATGACTGTGTAAGGACTTTGTCTCGTTGTGGAATATCTTTTTAGGCAGACAACTACTTCTGTATTAAAATTTGGCCCTTCTGCCACTGTGTGCCTCTGCTGTAAGGAAGTGATTGCATGTGGAACTCAAAAACAGCTCCCCTCTCTGGGTCTGGAGGTGCTGTCTGCATGGAAGAGAGGGAAACCGCACCTCACAGGAGCCCTGTGCATTGCATACACACAGCTAATACTGAAGGGGAAATGGTTATGGTAACTCAGCAAAGCAGCTGAATTCCTCCTCCCTGCAGAACAGCCATCCCCGGAGGCACAGGGCAGACAGACAGAGGGCAGCAACGCCGTTTTGTGAGCAAGCCTGTGGGGAGGTGGCTGCATTGCTGTGCAAAGGAGGACATTGCGAACAGACACTCTGCCTTCTCCTGAGTGTGGAGAAAGGAATGGTCCAGGAATGCTGTGACATGGGATGCCTATAATGATGTTCCTATCCTAAGGCAGCAGTGAGGCATTGCAAGGCAGCACTTGAGCCCCCCTAAAAGCACCCAGCCAGAAGAAAAGGGTACAGCTTCACAAGTCAGGCAACAAGCCCCATGCATCAGATCTGTCTAAAACCTAAACCATCTCATTTGAGAAGGCAAGACCAGGCATACAGCTCACTGGGAGCTGTATTTTGTCCTACATGCTCTCAACTAAGAGAAGAAAACAAGATGCTACTCACTTTTGCTCTTCAGGAGCTGGTCAAAGGACTCCCTCCATTCCAGTGCCTCTTGTGAGGAGTCTCTGGAAAAGACAAAAGAGCATAAGGCTCATTGCCCGTGGTGAAGGACTTCAGTTATGTGTCTCCATTGATGGGAGACAGTGCAAGCCGAGAGGCAGCAGCACTCGGCAGGAAACCAAAGCGAGACGCCAGTATCTATTACCTGTGGGCTCTCTTTCCTTTCTCTCTTTCTTTTGCCTTCCCTGATGGCTCACCAGACCTCAGCTCCATAGTGCTGGCTGGGAGGTTCTCTAGATGGTGCTCAAAAGAGCCTTTTTCTGCCTGTACAAGCCCAGCAGAGCCTCCTCTGCAGAAATACACTCAGCCCTCAGCAGCAATATTTAGTATTTTGCTTGTAATGCTGCCTGCATTCCCCAGGGATCACAGGCACTGGTCTGAGACACCAGGAACTGTGGGAGCCCTCTGGGTTTCTTGCCTATTGCTAAGGCCCTGCTCTCTGTGCCTAATGCCAGAGCATCAGTTCCCCCGTCTGATTTTATAACCGGTGGAGCTGGGAAGTGATCCGCCTTCCTGGCCTGCCTGGGTGGGACTATGGGGAGGGGGAGCTGTGCTCTGTGCTCTCTGCTGGGCAGATGGGCAGGCACATCCCCCGGGACAGCCTGGTCCATAGGGACCTGTCCCGGGCTGAACCTGGGACCTGCTTGACTTACCTCCTCCTGGAGCCCAGCTGCAGCTTGCTGGAGGTTCCGATCCCATGTCCCAGCTCAGGTTTATGAAGCAGAATCCCTAAGCGGGTTTTCAGATCCTTGGCTCTGGAAGGGAGGAAGGGGAGAGGTGAGATTGCCTGGACCATTGGGTTGCTGCTGCCACCCCCTCACCTCACAGGGGCTGCACTCCACGGGTTCGGGGGGAACAGCCCTCACTCCCCAGCTTCAACCGCTTCTTTGCTCTCTGATACATGAAAAAAACCGCTCCCCACTTGCTTTGTCTGCTCCTTGGCAACCGCGTTCAGCAGCGCGTTAAGCCTGCGGGACTGTTTTCTCCCGCTCGCTTCCCAGGTAGAGCCACACGAAATATAAAGCACGACGAGCTTTTTCCTTTGGGGCAGGTAGCAGAGCAGCTGCTGAATGCCCAGCTGGAGCCCCTGCAGCCCTCCCAGCTCCCTGGAGCTAACCTGGCTCCTTTTGCCATCGCACTCGCCCAGCAGCACTACACTTCTCCTAAACCACTGGAAAAACACAGCTGTTGCTTTCTGCTCGCTGGAGTGGGACCATGTCCCTGCTGCCAGGCTGCTGCTCCCCTGCGTTCTTTTTGGGGTGCCCCTGAGTCTCCAGGAGCCTGTCACCACTCCACGGAGAGGGCTGTGCTTCCCGGTGGCACCATCCACCTACCCCATGCCTTCGGAGCCAGCGAGCCCGGCGGCAGCACGATGTTCCTGTGCCGAAGGCTGGGATGCTACTGCCTGTCACTGCGGCTCTGCGGCGAGGGCACGGAGGCACCTCCCTACCGGGAAATCTCTGCGGCAGCACGGCAGGAGAATCGGCTCCTCTCCCCAGGGTCCCCCCGGGGCACCGTGCGGCCCCGCTGCTATTTGTGTGCTGCAGCTCATTCAGGCGTCCCAAGGCGCCCATACAAAAATAAGTGTTTAAATGTCAAGCCGGCAGTGTGGGGCTCTGTAGCCGTGTTTGGCAGGAGGAGCAACATGTCACCTAAACAGTTCAGCCGTGTTGACAAAAATACTCCTGCTGCTGTCAACTTGAAACAAGTTCTGCAGAGACAGAGCCGGAGAAGCCCTGGGGTGTTTGTGCACCCGGACACGCGCCGGGCAGCCCTGTCCAGCCTCCTCTCCCTCCACATGTTTTACCTCCGTGTTCCCCTCCCGGGGAACAGAATGGACACAGCCAAAACAAATCACTTCGCTGCGTGTTTCCTTGCAGTCTGCACCCCAATTTCCAGTGAAACATCACGGCCACAGCAGCAGAGGCTGGTCCAGGTGCACCTTTTCCAGCTAACCCTCTGCACCCCAGAACTGCAGTGTGGCAAGGCCCCTTACCTTTCCAGGCAAGTGATGGGGAACGTGGCTAAACCCCGGCACATGCTGAGAGCTGGGCACCCAGGCATCCAGCAACTCATCCGGTCCTTACGGCGCTGGCAGGGGTGTGCAACAGGTGGCTGCAGCACCACCTGTGCCCGCAGTCGTGTGCTGTCGGCTGGAAAAGCGGCGAGGAGCTGTGCTTTATATCGGGTGGGAGGCGGGAGAGCTGGGAGGGGGACCAGCATCGCTCCAGCCTTCAGCCAACCAAAAGCTGCTCTGGCAGCGCCCCTGAAGATAGCAGCTTAGGTAAATTAGTGTGTGCTACTAAGGGAGAGGGGTGTGGGAGGCCCAGGCTTGTCCTTGAGCATCACAGTCATAGCTGCTTCCTCGTTAACAGGAAAAAACAGGCTTGTTTCCACCGACGTGTGGAGCCTGCTGAGTAACCGCTGGCGGGTGGGAACGCGGATGGGGAGAGCGAGAGGGACAGGACAGACGCTGTAGTGCACAGCAAGTCGTCAGCTCCCTCCTGCTGCCCGAGGACTTCCAATCCTCCCAGTACTTCCGTGGTGGCATCGCAGCAGCCGGCCTGTCCCAAGTGGTTTAAGCAGGGGATGCCAGATCCCCAGCAGAGTCAGACTGATTTGCAGCATCCCAGGGGCAGATCGGTTTGTGCTTCCTGCGGCAATGCAATACACAAAGAGCAGAAGGGTGAACTGTTTCCACTTCGCCACAAATTACACTGCCAGTCCGCAGCTGGAATAGATAAGGATCAATACCTGGCCCCATAAGTTGGCTGAAGTTGCATTTATTCATCACAAATTCTCCGCTGCATGTATGGTGGGAAATGGGGAGGGGATGCACATCAAAGAAAGTCTGAGCGAAGCCTGGGAAAGCATAAAGGTCGATCTTGAGGAGACTTGAAGATGGAGAGTAAAAGCATGGGAGAGGTTAGAAACTGGAGGGGAAGGACTGAACCAGCAACACAGAAAGATAAAGGTTTAAACTAGTGTCACACACTGCACACCAGCAAACCCCAAGGGAATTCCACAACTGCTGACAGGTCCTCCATGCCAATGTCAGGCTCACACAGGATCCCACACAGCTGAAATTGCCTAACTCAGTGGCTCGTGGAAGGGAGCTTATCACAGAGCAGGGAGTGACTTTAAACCCCCCTGCTCACAGCCATCCCAGGGCAAGAACAAGAGCTGCCGCTGCCCCTTCCACTCCTCCTCCTCCTCCTCTCCCTTCCTCCCCACTATTCCGAGCTTCACAGCTAGCACAGGCATTTTTCTAGAGCTCAGGTTGTCTTCTGCCCTTGCTGCCTGTATTCATCACACACAGCACATTGCCAGAGCATCTTTCCCATGGGACATGAGCTGTGCTGGGAGAGTGGCAGCACATCTTGGCCCTGGGTCAGGGAGAGAGGGTTCTCTCAAGCTGCCTTCAGGGAACCAGAACATGGAGATATCAGTATGGAAGACTTTCGGTGGAGCACTAGGCACCTCGGCTCCCTTTAGCTGTAAAAGGGAGTCCTGTCTTTCCCCCACCACTTAGGAAAAAACACAGAATTATTATGCCCATGGCCAGCCATGAAAAATTCATCAGGACTAATGACTGAACACACATTTTTAGCTCCAGTCTCAGCTTTAAAGCAAGAGCAGCCTCTTTTCCAATAGATCTGCAGGGTTTTTTCCCCTTGAATAACTGAGTTTAAGCCTTCTTGGTTAGCAGATATTCAGCTATAGATAAATGATTGGAGCAACACAAAACTCTTATTCATGTCTTCTCTGTGCCTTAAAACCATGATTAGAGTTGTGAACCTTGCTGTGGATTTAAGGAAAGAGCAAGAGGAAAGGCAAGGGGGTTGTAAGATTGCCTTTGCTTGTATAGACCATAAGAAGGTCTGTGCATACTTACAGTGTGGATGTCTCTTGACCTACCATGGGTTTTGCAAGTGCTTGGCCACATCAGCCTGGTGTTCCATCCCAGTTCACCACCACAGTAAGAGCACTGGTGTTGCAGTGGCAGTGCCATGCTCACATGGGTACAGCCTCCAGGTACCCACAGGAGAGTGTCACACCCAGGTATTTCACAGAACCACAATGGTCCAGTTGGAAGGGACCTCTGGAGATTATCTAGTCCAACCCCCTACTAAAGCATGTTGGCATGCACCTCCCAGCTGCAGTAGGAGACCAACAGCTATGGGTTTGGGGTGGCAATATCCCTTCTCCTTCATCACCTGAATCTCCATCTCCTCCCTGTTTTCCACACAATGGCCTGGTGTTGCTCTGTCTCATCATTTTGGGGCGTGCCTAGTGTTAAGCAGGACCTCATCTCTGTCCTTTTCCCCTTTAAAACTGCAGCCCATTCTCCCACCTGCAGATTTGCACAGTCACAGGATGCCCTGGTAACTCTCCCCGGTGTTTAAGGCATCCTCTGAGCAGGTTATGCCAGAGGAAAACCTTCAGGAGGCTGCACACGTGTTACAGGCACACAGGACAGATGATTTCTGGCAGCAACTCCATGGTGCCCAGCACAGCCACTGTGCTGGGAGCCACGTGTTAATTGAAGCAGCCAGGGCAATGTAACTGTATGGCAAAACCACAGCCAGGATGGCAACAACAATGGGAAAGGAGCATGGGGAATGCGAGGCAGAGAGAAGAAACTGCACATATTTGCCTTGAGACTACAGCATGTCAAAACTTCATCTTGCTACAGTCCACATGTCCCCACTCCTTTTTCCCCATAAAGTGCATTGGACTACTGTGTGTGTGTGATTTTACCTTGTCCCTTGTAGCAGCTTTTGAAGGCTTGGCTGAGGTGAGGCAAATCCTATGGCAAGGCAGAGGTGAGGAACTGTCTGTGGTGAGAGTTTGGTTCCTGCAAGCTCCCATAGGAGAGAGAGCCCTGTAAAACCTCAGTGGGAAGGAAAGAGTCAGTCAAAGGCTGTGTGTTTTTGGGCCCCACAGTGGATGAGCCAGAAGATGCACAAAGCCATAAGAGATGCCACAGACACGATGGAGGTTCCATGCTGGGGTATTTGGCTCTGGGACATGGCACAGTGCCAGAACCACGTGCACAGGTCTGAGCCCAGGCATGGGAGAGGGATTGGGCTGTTCCAGCAATGTCCTTCCTCCCCTGGAGGCCAGGACAGACCCTCCACCTGCTCTGCCATAGCCACTTGCCCCCTGCACAAGCCAGCACCTGGCACCTCTGCTCCCTCAGGGCAGCTCTTTTGCCTCTCCCCTTCGATGAGGTGGGAGATGCTACGCAAGGACAGGCAGCTCACCAGCATGAGATGTATTAGGTGAGATATTTCATATTGCAGAGCTCTTCAGCAGGGTTATGCAATAGCCTCTCAGCCCAGCGATGTATGCGTGCTCAGATGTCTCCGTGCTGCTCTCTATCTAATTTAATTACGTCCTTCCTGTCTCATTTAGCTTAGCAGCGTCCCGCAGCTCCAGCTCAGTTGCCTGTATTATCAGTCCTTGTTTTGGAACACAAAAAACTCATCTGTGTCGCAATGCCTGGGACCAGGCTCCCTTCCCACAACTGTGCCACAGCCTTGCCAGAACAAAGCCCCCCTCTCATCCATGGGGGCCAGCCCTCTCGGGGTTTATTTCCACTAGGGAGGTTGTGGAAAACCAGGGGGTGCTCTGGGGGAACCTGTGTGCTGGGGTTGGGAGATGGCTGGACTGTGAGGGCACCTATGGTGGGAGAGCTGCATCCACAGCTGCCCTTTGCCAGCACCAGTGTTTGGGTGGGGGGTGCAGCGACTGGCTTGACCCTCAGAAACAAACCACCCAACCTCTCAGCCCCAGCTATTGTATTTGGAAAGTGCCAGCAAACTCAAAAAATAGGAAAACAAATATTTCAGCCCCAAAACTACACAATGGAGGTGGGTAATAGGAAAACGAGGAGGGACTGGTGACAGGGTTCAGAGCACCCTTGCACACATCAAGCTCTGAGGAGAGTTTCCAGTACAAGGTATTTTTATATTGTTTGAGTAGAATAAGAAGGGGAAAATACAGAAATGGATGGGAAGAGAAGGCAGGGAGGAAGGAGGAGGAAAGGAAGAGCCAGGGTAAGCCATGCTGCTGTGGTCTCACTGTATCACAGAAAGTGTGAGCCAAGCAGGCACACCAGGGAGCCTGACACCCAATTTCTCCTAAACTGGTGGGGAACCGCAGAAGTGACAATTAGGAATGAATCGCGAAAACCTGAAGACAGGAGTGCTGCACACTCCCTGCATCCCTTCAGCAGAGCCTGACAGAAGCCTGATGAGCCCGCATGAAATCAGGGAGATACTGAATGCAAAGAGAAATGTGAGGCTTAAAGCCCCTACTCATGTTGCACAGCCCCCTTTTCCACCTGCAGGCTGTTGTTAAGCTCTGGATGTGTTTAAGGAGAGATGTAGGCAAAGGAGACAGGGAATGAGTTGCTGGCAGGGGATTGCCTGCCATGGAAATTGCTGCTGTGCAAGCAGGAGTGCAGCATCACTCAGAAGCTGGTGAGGGGGACATGGTTTAGTGGTGAGCTTAGCAGTGCTGAATGAATGGTTGAACTTGGGGATTTTATAAGTCTTTTCCAACCTAAACAATTCTGTGATGGTGCCAGGGAGGAGTGGGGAAGTTTCAGTGGCTGAGACAGCAGCACAATGTTTGCAAGGGGTCCTCAAAGAGCTGCATTGGCCACGGGCACAGCTTATGAGACAGGGACAGGCAGGGGCTGCTGTGGGACATTACATCTGTGTGCTTGCAGGTGAGCCTGGCTCCATCCATGCTTTTGCCATCGGGGACAGGCAGCTGCCCACGCAGGCAGCACCCCAGCATCCCCTCACCCCAAACCCACAGGGTGTGTAATTGATTCCCAATGAATGCACACGTGTTCCCATGCAGCACATTAGAGGAAATAGCTGCTCTGGAAACTTGTAGCAGTGCGGAAAGAGATTACTGAAATAAAAAAAAATAAATTAGAATTACAAATGAGGTTTTCAAGGGGCAGCTGTTATCCACTCTGCTCACGTGCTCGTTTTGCACAGCTGCACAGGGAGAGGTAGCTGACAGCAGGTACTTTTAATCTTCTCTTTCCATTCCTGGCACCTGCTTTTTAAAGCCACTGAACAGCCAAGACAAAAAGCTAAATATGATGGCTAAATATATCCTTAGTAAGAGGAGAGACAGAGCAGCACTAATGGCAGATCCTTCCTTGGATGCATTCAAATTGGTTTGGCTCAGAGACAGGATTAGAGGGAAGAAACAGCAGATGAAAAGGAAAAACAATAAAAGAAGGGATTCAGGGGAAAGGAAGCAGGATAGAAAGAAGCCAGAGGGACTGATAAATTCCACTACACCTTTATCCAGGTTAACAAGGTCAGGTAAACTTTGTTTTTAAATGCAACCCTGTGCAGACATGGAACAAACACTCACCTTTTGCAGGCAGATAGGTTGTGCACCAGGCAAGGAGTGCCTTCGATGTGTCTAGGGCCAAGTAGGGTCCAGGTCACTGCTTTTCCTTGCTGGCCAGAGCTGCTCAGGAGGTGCTCTGTGTGGCCTCAGCCCTTCCCCACTGAAGCCCCATGGAACTTCTGCAGCAGATCTCTTACCAGGCAATTGTCTGCTGACACCCAACCTCCCCCCAGCTGCTCTGCCCCCACTAATGCCTCCCCTTCCCCTTTTATTACCTGAGATTGCCCTCAGCTGCTTCCTGACCCCTTTCCCAGCAAGCCCAGGCTCCTCCAGACTCACTAAACTGGCCTGTGACTGGTCAGTACCTCCCAGCCTGTTCTTGTTTAAGTCTCCCCAGTTTACCCCATAAGGATGAATCAAGCTGAGGCCTGGGTGTGAGCTGCCTGCTGGAGCCCAGGGCTGCTTTCTATGGACTGGAGAAAGCTCTTCAGTGTTTGTTCTTCATGACCTGATCATGCTTGATCCATCTGCATTGCTTCCTTTTCTGGGAGGCCTTGCTTGTGTATCCCCCACTGCTGGTCCTGGTGCAGGGAGCAGACTTGGCAGTTGTTTTTATGTCTGGGAAAGAGGGAGTGTGATGGAAAGGCTGACAGAGGGGCAGGTGGGAGCTGTGCCGCCACAGAGCAGCTCATGCTCCAACTCTGCCGCTTTAACCATGGCCACTTCTGACTGCTTGTCTGTGTGTTTAATGGGCCGATAGAGTGTTTGCTTTGGAGCCATCACCTCTTCTCCCTGCTTGAAGCCAGGGTGTGTATTGGAGGTGGTCAAGGCTCTCCTGGCCAGCTGCCTCTGCAGCTCTGTGTCCTTCTGACATGTTCCCAGCTGAGAAAGAGCCCATCCCCTTCTGGGAGGTCCTGGAGATTGGTTTTGGGGTTTGGAGTGGGCAATCCATCACAGGCTGCTGTACCCAGAAAAGGACAGCAGTGGTGGAAGGCTTTTCAGATATTCCTTCCTGGTAGTCTCCCAGGTCCTACTGACACGTTTATGACTCATCTGTCCAAACAGTACCTCCAGGGAGCCTCGTTCTAAATTGTTTCAACAGAGCCGACTGATTGCTTAGTGTGAACATGTGCCCTCTTCACTGCCCCATCCAGAATGTCTGCACCGGTGAAACCAGAGTGTGAGGAGGCACCTGTTTCTTCCATCCTTTTCCTCCTCAGCAATTCTGCTGGAGACACCTCTCCATCCCTGGGCTCACAGTTCCCACTTTCCACACAGGACAACATGATTGACTCGCACCTTTTCAGACACTCAGGCAGAGAACAAATAGTGTCAGGCTGTTTATTACGTCCTTATGGTCTCTATACAGTACAGGTGAGTAACACTTTACAATGTGGTGACACGAGGAGCTTCTCCAGCCTCACAGGGAAGGTGAGCCTAGCAAACAAGCAGCTAATGCAGAGGGAAGGTCAGATGGAACCCGAGCTCATGCCTTTCCCTGAGTGGGAAAGAATCAGACTGAACAGCCTGCGTGGCCTGCCTAAACAGCTCCTGCTGTTATCTACCCACACCAGCAGCAGCCAGACACTGCGGAGGCAGCTACAGCATCAGGATCTCATTAAAATGAAAATGTGGCATAGGGAAGCTCTTCTGAGCTGGTCTTTCTACCTGGTGGTTCACTTCTGAGTTCACTCTGTACAGGAGTGCCATCCTCATCTAAGTCACCCCTACGTATGTGTCCACAGGACCAAGATATCTTTGTTACCTAAAACAGTCTTATTTGACACTTGGGTTTGGAGTCTGGTCCTCAAGGCCCCTTCCTGCTGGTGGGACACTGCCACCCCACTGAAGATGGGGGTGCCAGAGAACTTAAAGACATATCTGAACTCGGTGTGTCCCATTTGGGTTACTTGTAGGGGAGTGGGGAGAGAGGTTGTAAGAGGAGGAGATCTTCAATTGTGTTTTTTAAGGAATGGGAATCTACCCCAGGGTGTACTTGTACCCCACTCGCTTCATTGCCAGTAATCCCGCAGAGGTCTGCATGAGTAACACAACAGAAGGTGCCTCCTTCCCCTCATTGCTTTTTAGCTGGTGGCTGCAGGCACTGATAGAGCAACATGAAGACATTTCTCTTAGGATAACGCTGTTATCTGTGCTGTAAATGCAAAGCCGAGCAGCTCCTCATCCATCATGTTTTAGATCCAGCCTGGGGCACACAGCACATGATGTAAACTGGGAATTGAGGGGCTACTTGAGACAAACAATTCACATCACAGCTGGTCCCCATAGCTCTCTGGTACACCAAGTCTCTCCAGAAGAAGGCACCACCTTTTCTTCTGTACTTTTGTGCCAGAAATGTGGGAGGGGGGTTGATAGTAAACTCATTGCCTTCTGCCACCTCCCTCCAACGCCCTCAGTTACCTGAACTCTCATTGAGTTCACAGAGTAGTCTCAAACAGGAGATACATCCCTCCAGTAAAACCAAGAGGAGGAACAGAGCAAAACTACTGACTTTAACAAGGAACTACAACACACACCCACCTTTACTGACAGCATTTTTATGTACCAGAAAACCAAGGGGAAGCCCAGCTGTGACCCTGCAGATGCAGCCACTGCCTCCGCTCAGCATGGCTGCCCCTCTCCACTAGCCAGCCCCTGCCACAAGCACAGCACATGGAGCGTGGATGGAAAAAGAAGGAAGACAAAATAGTGGGAACAAGACGAGCCTCTGCAAAGCCAAAGGGGTGGGTGGTAGAGAAAAGTGTTCTGGTCTAGCAGCAAAATGGAGTTTACTTCCAGTTCTGGGATATAATGCTACGATGCCGGAGAGAACACAGCACCAAGGAAAAAGACGACTGTGGCAGCCCCAGGAATGAAAGATAATGCAGAAATTATGTGAAACGTTTTGTTCTTATATAATGGGCAAGGAATGGCTACTAGGAGATTTATAGTGACAGTCAGAGGTGTGTAGGAGGGAGATGGTATGACCAGAAACAAGTGTCCGGGGAAGGAAAAGGCAAAGAAGAGATAAGGGATAGATGGGGATGGAGAGCAGGCAAACAGGAGGGCATGGGAGAAGTTATGGGACACCCAGGCTCAGATATATGGGGACAAACAGTGCTGGTAAAGAGGAAGGGCGGGAAGCATAAGGGGAAGAGAATATCACCAGGCCAGGACAGGGGAGAGAGGGATTTGGAGGGAGAAGCAAGAGGCCCCAAGGAAGGGGAGAGCTTGCACTGACAGGTGAGAGGCACTCCAGGACTGGCATGAGGTATGCTTTGCTATTGCTCTGAATGCTGTAAACATTTTGGTTTTGTGTCTATCAGTGAACATTCAGTTCAGTTTGATACATGTGCTCTTATGGGTAACTGGAAGCCTAGCAGAGTTTTACATCTCTTACTACTAGTCAAACTTACACACAAGGCAAACACAACACTGGCTAAAAATCTCATTTTATGTCATTTGTGCCTAATTCTCCTATTTTAACATGCACATCTATGTCTCAGAAAAGCTTCTGTATTAGAGGACACTAAGTAAGATACACACGAACTCACATGCACTCTCACCCACCCACACCCACAGACACACACACCGGTTGTCCGACCCTGCTTAGACCAATGAGACTTTGCCCTTCACACCTCCCCAGTGTCAGGATAGGGGCGCTTCGGTATGTTAATGAGTCCACCAAAAGTAATGGAAATCATCCCAAGCCTGGCTGATGGACTAAAGCAGGAGAAACCTAAAGCAGACTGGGGTTCTGCATCTGCATTCTGGAGTTAACACCACCTGAAGGTTACAGAAGAGGGAAAGGAAATTTGTAAACTCTTCTTCCCATTTGTTGTCAAAGGACTTGGGAGCTGACTGGATATGTGCCAGCAAACAATAAAAAGAGCAGAGTGAACTCATTTTTTACTCTGTCTTCATGTGATGGCACACTCTGACATCACTAGAAACAGGAGGAAAATTTTGAAGCTGTGTGCTTGTGGAGAAGAGAAATGGGGTTTGTAAGTTATGAATATCCCTTTCACAACAGGAAGAGATGAATAAAAGATAGAATATTTGTCCTTGATAGGGATTAGTCATCACCTAGTTCTTTCCAAAGCTTTGGCTCAGTCATTATTTCCTTGATCAGTCCCTGGTTCAAGGGGAAGAGCTATAAGCTGTCTATTTTAATTCACTTCAGACTGACATTTGGCATAAAAGAAGCAGCTGGTGCCAATTTTTTGTTTAAGAAAAATATAATTTTACTTTAAATAACTAGTCTGCTTTCCTTCAAGAAAGACGAACTGTAAGAGCAGCAACAAAAATAACTGTGATAGACTCATATGCCTCAGACAATACTTTTGCTCCACTCTGTGCTCTAGGATGATGTTCCTTGTGGAGGATGTTATCTGGCACAACTTTAATGGGCAAAACACTTCTCCTACATCAGCCAGTGTGATCACAGCTCCTGTCACCACTGCAGCAATGGCACCTCCGGATGTGCCCACTCAAAGGAATTTCCCAGGCTGATGGAGGAGGGTGGAGAGCTTGGATTTACAGAGTGTTGGCTACTTTGAAGTTTCTTCATAAGTTCTGACATAAACTGAAAGAACAACAGCACCAAAGCTGGAGGAGCTTGTGGAGAGATGTTATGTCCTGGGGTCACACTCTGAACAGGACCAGCCTTCCTAGCCATCAGGAAAGCCTGGGAACTGTCCTCACTACCATTCCTTGACACAAACATCTTGTTTCTGCCATGTCCTCCTTGCTTGTCTGTGCCTGTGACCCTCCCCACCGTGGGGGGCTTTGCTGCACAGCCTTGTCTGGGATGCAGCAGCTGGCACTAGAGGTCAGCACCATCCAAGTCCACTCAGGAGGTCTGTCGGGGGTCTTGTAGAGAAGCATGGCCTTCTGCCTTCTCTTTAAAAGCTACGACTGCATAAGCCTCCTGCTGCTGGCTCTCGCATCCTGGGCAACACTGGGATGCTTTCTGCATGTGCAGGCAAGAGGACACTGAAAGTGAGGATGGCAGGGCCAGACAAGGTGGCCTCCCTTCACCCCTTGCAACTCTTGTTTGATGCCATAGTGTTAGGAAGCTGAGCTGCTATTTGGCAGCAGTGGGATCACCAGTTGCAGTGACACTGGGTACATCTCAAGTGGAGCTATTTCAGCCAAAGCAGCCTGTGCCCCTGAGAGACCTCAGTCCATCCTGTGTTATACAGGTGTATTAGTGTTTCTTGGAAAGGAAAGTTCTTCCAGCCTGTCCTCTTGGTAGGCTTTGCATCCTCCCTTGCAGGTCAAGCACTGAAAGTGTTTCACCACAACATCGGGTGTTTTGCCCTCATCCTCCCCTATCCCCTATCAGGAGGGGGCTGTATAGGTGATGTGACTCTGCTCCACTTCCTATAGCCCAGATACCACTAGGGACAGCCACTGGATGCACAGCTCTATATCTTTTGCTTCCATCTTTGATTCCTCCCACAGACAGCATTGCACAGGTTTCCCCAGACGCCTGTGCCACTACACCTTCATTGCCAGGAGCCTTGTTTGCCCATAAAGCTTTGGGCTATTGAACTACTGCATGACAGGGACCCCTTGAATGAATCATGGCAAATCCAGGGCATTTTTCAAACATGTCTCTTTGCTCCCACTTTGAAACAAGAAGCACAGAAGTTTGAGTGAAGCCACCACATCAAAATTTGCAAAGCAACATGCAGACCTTGAGTGTTTTCTCTCTGGACACATAACATTAGGGACATCATGAACCTCGAAAATTCCAAAAATTGTGCCACTGTTCTGGAATGTGACTGCAGCATGCCACATCTCTCACCACGCTCCAGGCCCTGCTCCTCAGGGGAGTCCTTGCAGGGGCAGAGGACAGCCTAGAACACTGAGTCAGGGTGCCAGAGCATGCTGCTCTTTCTGGCCAGTCTGCAGGAAAAGTTAATTGGAGATGATATTTGCCTACCAAAGACCTGGAGAATTCTGTTGCTGATTAAACAGGTTTCCCTACTGAACATAAATTTTGCAATTGTACCATATTTGGACTCCAGTGTCTTAGAGACCACAGGAATATACCTCCAAAATAAAACAAACATGCTTACCATCTCTATCTTGGTCCTAAAGCTATTTGTCCTAACATCCTACAGAGCATCCTTACAAAAAGCCTCAAAAACTGTTTCCTACCTAGTTCATGGACAGTATTTTTAATATCCAAGCAGGCTTTTTGTATCTCGTTCCAAACACATCATGCTTAGCTTTAGAATTCACTCTACTTAGTTTACACATTACCCTAAATCTTTATCAGCAACTTTCTGATATATCAAACCTACCCACCACCCTCAGACAGAGCAGGGGTTTACAGACTCTGATCTGTCAAGGACAGAGAGAAGAAAAAGATCCATGAGGTCACTTTCCAGGCCTTCATAAAATTAAGAAAACAGACCTCTGGTCTGTAGGCTCAAATCCACAGACAGGCTGTCTGCTTCTCCACTACAAAATATTGCAAGAATCTGACAAGCTGGAACAGTGATGCCATGGAAATGGGGCCATCAGATGGCAGGAATTATTGCACAGCACAGGGGAGGTGCTACAGCAGTGACATCTGCACAGAGTCTTGTCCTGCAGTGGCTATCCAGGCTATGGGAGTAGAGCCAAAGAACACCTTACACGCCACTCCAAGCCCAGACACCCTTCTTGCTCAATTCATGCTTCCCAGTATCCTGTTTGAAACAAGCACCATGCAGCAGGGTCTGTGTCTTTAGTAGTTCTTTACATGGCAGTGAACCCACAGTGGACAATCGGTAGGTAGCAACAGTCAATAATCAGTGAATAACAAAAATATAATTGTGATTTTTCATGTTGTCATGCACTGGTCAGGTACTACATGAAAAATGCTGTCTGCTGTAGCAGACAGGTCTTGTGCTTTTCTTACATCTCCTCAAAGGGCAGAGGGGACATTCCTTCTCTTGACTCTCTCCCAACAGCCGACAGGTCATTCCTGAGAAGCCACCAAGCCTGTTAATGCCTGTGGCAGCCAGGAGCCTCTTCGTGTTAGGTTTTGGTACAGTTCCTAACACAACGAAGCCTGAACCACAGCTGGGGGCCTGAACTGCAGCACAAATAAATAATATTAATGAAAAACAATCATTCGCACTAGAAGACTAGCCTGACCATGTCTAGTGAGAGCTTTTGGGATTACCTTCCCCATGAGAAAAACTCAACTCCTTGGCAGTCCTGTGGAAAACAACTCTTAGTCTCCATCCCTGAAAGGTAAGAGGCTGTGACAGGGTAGCAGCTGGTGTCATAAGGTGCACAACCAAAATGGAAAGGTGAGCTGTTTGCTGATGGTTTCTGCACTGGGAAGCAGCATTAATCATGTGCCTTCTCCTTCTCTCTCCCTCTCTTGGTCTCTGGGTCCAGACCCCAGCAGCCAGTGTTGGAGACACTGCTTTGGGCTGGACATGGTGTCACAGGAGTCAGAACTGCCTTTTAGACCCCTTCCAAGCACAGGGGAGATGTGAGAGCCAGGGAGATGTCTGGAAGGATGAAAAGGTGCCGTGGTGTTATTTACACGCAAACCAATGCAGTAATTTTAAAGGAAACCTGCGTTCCCAACCCTGTGACTAGAGAGGATTGTGGGTTTGTGCTAGAGAGAGGCAACAACTGCAAGGTGCTACTGCTAACCAAAAAAAGCACAGAAAGTCGAGGAGTCTTAATACAACACCTGAAGTACAATCTGGAATCCTCCTCTTCCCCTTCTCCCTCTTTTCTCATTTCCATTGTGTTTAACACAAAGAAACTTTCACATTTAGACATGGGTTTTGGATGTTGTGGGAAGCACATGGTTTCTGAGGACCCCATCATTGCTCTAGCTGAGCCTCCTCTGGGTTTGAGACAGCAGGTCTGTGTAAATTTTGGATCTCAGGAACCTGGGATATGAGTCCTTCTCCATCAGGCTGTGCACCTTCCCCTGGGCTTGGTCAAAGCAAGAGAGGGAGGGCTCCTGCACATTTCTTCTTGTCAGCTCCCGTGTCTGGAAGTCTATGTTCACCTGGGAAAAGTAGCAGAAGAGAGTTTGGTACTGAGTGACCAGTTTGCCTCCTTCCAATGGCACATTCCCTCTCAGCCATGGCTGTAAAACAGCAGCAGACCCAAGGTCCTACCCTCATCTGTGCCTCCACAGCTCTGTGGAGTTTGGTGATCCAGTGATATGAATCCTGCCCCAAGCCTGGAAAAGTTGAGCTGGACTTATAGCGATCTGAGCATTTCTGAAATCAAATTACTTTTATTCAGATTCTTACACAGCACATCATCTAAAACTGCACAGACTCAGCCTAACCTCTCTCCTCCCAACCTCTATTCCCTTTATTCCTCACTGCATGCCCAATATACAGCTGAATGAACTTTTAAATGGGCTTCAATTATTAGTACATTCTTATTAAATGTTTTTAAACTCTGTTCATCTAAAATAAATTGTTCAATTTTTCCCACTGCAGCTTAGTGTTACAATATCTTGAGGAGAAGCTTGAAAAAATAAACCACCTTAATGTTATGACTACCGTTTGTTTGTAAAGCCAGCTAACAGACTTTTCCTGTTTTCTTTCCCTAGTGAAGTAATCAGCATTTGTTAGGGTTATTGTTTGGGAAAAAATGCCTGGAAAGTTGTTATTTGTTGTTATTAACCCAGTGTCCAAACTTAAAGGAGCCCAGAAAATAAAGCTGTCTGCCTTAACAGGGATGACAGCAATATAGATCAACTCGCTGTGTCATTTCACATTCCAGAGTTCCAAAATTATAATAATGTTAAGAAAACTTCACAAGAGGACCAAATCTCAGGAAAGACCCTATCCTACCTGTAGTCACATTTCTAGTCCAGATTCAGCCCTCCAGTCCTTAAAATCTCACCCAGCTTCATGAATAACAGCAGGAAGATGCTCATGGAGAACAGTGGGCATTGAAGCAATCCCTGAGACACCCACACATCTTGGTGTAAATCTGGGTCCTTCTCAGTGACCTTGCAATAGCCTTCCTAGCCCCAAAATAGAGTAAAACAGGCCCTTATAGGGGGCTCCCCTCACAGGCACCTGAGCAGAGGCACCGCTGTGGGAGGGCAGGTGCAGCAAGGCCCTCTGGATTGTGTTATAAATACAATAACACAACCCAGCATCACAACCCAGGTTCTGACAGCTGTATCAGCCTGTCAGTACTTGAAAGAGGACTTAACAATCCCAGGCTCTGCATTGTGACTGCATTATTTGTTCAGCTCGGAGTTATTGTTCGCATCTTTCAGGAGGTCTAATCGAGTTGGGAGTTAGTCAGCAGATAAACACTCCTCCCTGGAGAGTCAACACGTTAGTCATTCCTGGGATTATTCTATGCAAAATGTCCTGCAAGGAATGAACCCAATAGCCTGCTTGAGAATCGACAGTAAAAGAGAGGAGCAAGGTTGAATGCTTCTAGGAAGCTCATAGAGGTTAGGAAATGTAGGTTGAGGTTGCCAGTGAACTCACTGGCTGTGACTAATTTAGCATCGTCAAAGTAGTTGCCCTCGATGGGGATGAGTCACCATACGCAGAGGCAGCTGTAGCAGCCAGGATGGCATTCCCACCCTCTCTATCCACTCCTCACCATCACCTCTGGGAGGAGAAGGAGGCAGGGCTCCCCAGCACCCCACAAGTCCCATCTGGGGGAGATGGACCTGCTCCCTGCAGCACAGGGATGCTGTGCCAGCCCAGGCTGCTGGAACACCCACCTCTCGAGGAGCCTGCACATCGATGAACTCCTCGAAGATCCGCTGGGCCTTGGAGGCCAATTTGGCTGCTGAGCGAGTCTTCTTGAAGTCCTCGCAGGCGAGCCAGAACTCCAGGTTTTCCTCACTGAACTCAGTCTTCAGGAAAGCACGGAAAGCAGCCAGTCCATCTGAAAGAGAGATGTGGGGAGTTACAATGGGAGGAGAAAGAAGGCAGGAAGTTGCCTCTTTAACAAAAATCCTCCCATCCACCCCTGCCTACCAAAGACCATTTGATTTTCCTCCCAGTGCAGGATGTCTGTAACTTCCACCACTGCATCAGGTGAGCTCTTACAAGCTGCCATGAAGCTAAACATCATTTGATGTAGCTCTGGAAAAGTCTTTCCCAGCTAAAACGGCAAAAGGCTTTCCTCGAGACTGGGACACTCAACTTTTGAAAAGTTCCTCCTGGAATCATCAAGCTTCAAAGGTACCATCTCTTTGCATTTTGTGCATGTTAATGCAGCATTTTGTAACATCCCATCATTAAGAAAACCCTTTAATAAAACATGGCGGCTGTGAACTTGTCTCCTATGTTTTCTGTCACTTTGCTTTATTGCCTTGTGCCATTTTTAGTTCTTATTTAAACAGAGGAAGGATCTTGGAGAGTCTGTTAGAGCTACAATAAATGGGAGAGGAAAAGGACACAGCATAATTACAACTTGTCTAGTCGGTGGTAAAAGTGTTCTTATCACTTGCTAATGCTCAGCAATTGTGACATTTCAGTAATGTAATCTGAGTCAGCCGGGGCAGATTAGAAATATGGAAAGATTTATTAGGCAATCTGTGTCCTCTTAAACCCCTGCCTGGGCCTATTTATGGACACAGCTATTGTTCTTTATTTCCTTTCCCTGAACAGCACCAGCAGAGTTGAAGTAGCTGAAGGTTTCATACATACCCTTTCTCCCTGGGATAAATTTATCTCCTAATTTTTTTTTTCCAGTAACATGTTTCTAACTCTCCCTTTTCTTTTTCTATAGCGTCGTAGTTTTTGTAGTTTATGACTGGAAAGCTCTTGAGTCAGCATTGGCTACTTCCCAGCAAGTATCTAAAAATATTCCTGGAACTGGGAATGCACTCAGCAAGGTTAGAGTCCTCGAAAGGATGAGGGGACTAGGGTTGTACAGGATCTGACAAAAACTAATGAGGGTTTGTAGGACCTGAACTCCTGCAATGCTGTGGGTTGGGGACTCCACCTACTCCTCTTCTGCTGTGGGAGACCTTGACAGTGCTGCCTTCCCTGCTTTCCCCCATGGCAGGGACATGGAAGCTGCAGTGGAGCCCAAGGGGCAATGCTTGATGCTTGGTAAGGATCATTTTTACACATCCACAGCTAGCCCAGGCCTACCAGGGACAGGGACTGGCCATCTCACAGGTCCCATCACAAACTCCCTTGCAGCTTTGTCCTTTTTTTCTTGCCTGTACCAGGTATGTGAGGAGAAACAGCAATCATAGAATCCTGGAAGAGTTTGGGTTTGAAGGGACTTTAAATATCATCTAGTTCCAACTCTCCCTGTCACGGGCAGGGAAATGTTCTTTACGTTAATAGTGCCAGCCAAAAATTGTGCACCTAACTACAGATAGTACAAATATTTGGTAGTAAGCCAAAGAATTTATCACAGATCTATAAACAGCTAAAAAAAAAAAGCAGACACTCAGCCTGTAACTTGGAGGAGTTGTTTTCTCTCACATTCTTGCTACATACAGATCAAATCATAGAACCACAGAATCACAGAATGGTTTGGTTGGAAGGGACCTTAAAGATCATCTTCTTCCAACTCCCCTGCCATGGGCAGGGACACCTTCCACTAAACCAGGTTGCTCAGGGCTCCATCCAACATGGCCTTGAACACTTCCAGGGATGGGGCAGCCACAGCTTCTCTGGGCAACCCGTGCCAGGGCCCAGTACCCTCACAAGGAGGAATTTCTTCCTAATATCCAATGTAAACCTACCCTCTGTCAGTTTGAAGCCATTCCCTCTTGTCCGGTCACTTCATGACCTTGTAAAAGGTCCCTCTCAATCCTTCTTGCAGCTACTTTTGGGTACTAGAAGGCTGCAATTATGTAACCCCAAAGCCTTCTCTTTTCCAGGCTGAATAATCCCAGTTCTCTCAGCCTTTCCTCATGGCAGAGATGCTCCATCCCTCTAATCAACTGGGTGGCCTCTGCCGGGCTCGCTCCAACAGGTCCATTTCCTTCCTATGCTGGGACTCTAGAGCTGGAGGCAGCACTGCAGGTGGGGTCTCACCAGAGCAGAGCAGAGGGGCAGAACCCCTCCCTCACCTGCTGCCCATGCTGTAGGATCAGCCCAGGACACAACTGACTTCCTGGGCTGTGCATGCACATTGTTGGCACCTCCAGGCTCTCGGCAGGGCCGCTCTTATCTTTTCATCCCCAGTCCGTATTGATAAAAGGGGTTGCCCTGACCCAGGTGCAGCACATTGCACTTGGTCTTACTAAACCTCATGAGGTTTCCATGGGTCCATTGCTCAAGCTTGTCCAGATCCCTCTGGGTAATCCTAAAATCTTTCAGCTATTCAGATGGTTCCTTCTACATGCTGCATATGCTATCTATATGCTTTATATAATATATATAATATTCCTATGCTATATATGTATGTTATAGGCAGTTAAATGCTACCCTGACACCCGATCCCGTCAGATCTTGGAAGCTCAGCAGGGTCAGGCCCAGTTAGTACTTGGATGGGAGATCTGGGAATACCAAGTGCTGTAGGTTCTAGTCCTGAGGACTTCACTGCCACCATCCAAGCTCACTCAGCCGTAGCAGATGAACTTTAGGAGCAAAGGGTGGGGCCAGTTTCTCACACACTCTGCCTCACCTAAAAAATCCACTGTGCAGGCTGGAAGGACACACCCATGTGGGTAGAGCCCTTCCTAAATCTTCATTCACAAAGCCTAGCCATGATATATGTTATAGATCTATAGCAGTAACACTGCCCTGTTTCTCCCTCATGTGTCCTAATCTTATTCCTGCTTCTCTCGTTTCTGGTAATAGCTAAGGGCATGCAGATATTTTTCAGCTCCTGCTGAAGCCTCAGGGCCTAGGAAATGGCTCCAAGAAATGGCCCTGGGTATTGGACAGCAACAAACAATCCTATTTCTGGCTGCACGTCAGTCAGCAGAGATATCTGAGTGCCCAGATTCTCCAAGGGAAAGGCAGAAAAGATATTGGTCCAGACAAGACCAAATTAGAGGTTAACCCCTCTGCTCTGGGTTTCTCAAAGCTCCTTCATTAAAGCTCCTTCATATGCAGTAACTGCTCCATCAGCAGTCTGGGATTGGCAATGAAAATGGATATATCCCATCTCAGCTGTGCTTCCTCCTTCTGTCAGCCCCAGATATAGCTGTATTATTCCAACTTATCCTGTCATTTCCTAATTAAAGCTCTTTCAGGAATAGATCAGGGGTTTGCACTGCTACAGTGGACAAAATCAGGGCTCTTGCTCAGGACCACTGCAGAGCAATTACAAGTGCAAATTGTGGGTCCAAGCCTGAGGCAACAACATGACATCAGCCCCGAGAGGCAGAGCAGAGTGCCAAAAGAGCAAGGCACCTGTCAGGATCATGCTGCCTGTGGCTGCTTTGAGCACCTCCGTGGGTAGATAAATATGGAGACAGAGAGGGATGTTTTAGGGCTGTCCCCCTTCCTGAAATCTGGGACACAGAAACATTTGCCAAAACCTGTGTCCCCCTTAATGCCTATACAATTCACAAGGCCCGTGTGGGAACAAGTGGGGGACTGGAGAATAGAGCAGGAAGCCTTTGCAGGAGAGAAAAGAGAGGATATAATGGCAGGCTGACAGCTTTCATAATGAAGAAAGTAAAAAAGGGAGAAAGTTGCAGTTCCTCAAGATCTGTGTCATTTTATATATCATCAGCTTGACATTAAATATTCCAGCACCCAAGCACATTGCTATGACTAGACAGTCTCTGTTGTGTGTCCCTGAAGAGGTCTTGCTCACCTGTGCCTGTCTTGGTCTTTTTTTACCCTCACCCTTTCCTCTACAACGACCCCAGAGTCCCAGCACTGACAGAGGATCATTTTCAGGAATATTAGTGTTGTGTGGAAGTATCATCTCTGCAAAATATCATCTGAAAAATATAATCTCTGCAAAATATAGTATCAGAAAAATATAAGATCTGAAAAGTAGCTGAAAAAATAATAGCTGAAAAATATAACTTGTGCTAAAAGAAGGGAATGTTGTGATTGACAAGGAGAGAAAGGCGTTTGCTTCAGCCCTGCCCCAGAGAGCAGCCGCAGCAGGTGCCCCCTGGGACCAGGAGGTTTCCATGTGCTCTGCCTCCTGCTCTCATGTCAATCAACTCCTTTTTTATCTTGAAGTAAGTTTAGACAGTGAATGGATAAATAATAGTGTCTGGCTGTTCTCTGTTTCTTCATATATTCCTGTCATACACTCCTCACAGCCTTCGAGGAGCTGGAAATGATGAGGCTGAACCTGTGAGGACCTTGCAGAGGCTTTGGACGCTGGAGAGGTCATCCTTGACTCCCGGCTGCCTTGGCTTTCATCTTCAGTCCTTGACTGCCTGCCAGCATTACAGCTGTGCCTGACAGCCAGGTTTGGGAATGGGAGCCCAGAGGACTGGATGGTAAATCACTCTCCACAAGTATGTCATGGAACAATGACAAATCTGACTGAAAGGGCAGAAGGAGAATGGGGTGTGGGGACTGCTACCTCCTGAGCTGGAATTTGACCTGGATGTTTATTTTAATTTCCTCCTGCACATGAAGGCTGTCAAGGAAGGGTCACTCACGAATGATCAGCATTTCCAAGTGTGATATGAGCAGGAGACCGTCCCCTCCTCAAATATCCTGGAGTGTGATTCCAAAGGGATGCTTTACAGACAAAGCATAGAAATTAACAGCAGGATTAGAAGTCTTCAACGCAGCAGCACAATATCCCTAACTCATAGCCTAAAGGCATGGCCATCCAAGAGGACAGGATGTACTGGTAGAGGTGCATAGCCCTGCTGGACAATTATTCAGGAATTTGACTCAAGAGATTTGCTCGAAGCCAAAGGAGGAAATCAGTACTGATGGAGCAGAGAAGTTGAAGGCAAAGAAATGGAGCTCTTTACTGAGTCTCAGAGAGAAGCCAAAGACATCTGAGTTTTTAACTTTTGCAGTGTAAACAGAAGCTTCAAAATGCCCTGTTCTCCATTCAAACAGACTGAGGAACATGCAAGAGGATTGCCAGGAAGGATTGTGCAAATGCTGGTACATTACCCCATCCCAAGACTTTGCAGATCACCTGTGAAATCAGATGACAGGAATTTGTGTTTTATAAATTGGCAGTGCCAGGCAGTTCGATGACCATGTGAGGACAGGGACTCAGGTGCTCCTAAAATCCTGTTCAAATGTTGTTCTTCAGGACACAGAGAGTGGATTCTTTCTGGCAAGAAGGGCTGCGGAGGAAGGGACTGAAGTGGCAAGCAGGACACACAAGACAGGTCTTAACTAAGGTGAGCTTCAACAGCATGAGGTAGGGCCGAGATCAGTGGCCTAAAGCATTCAGGCAGGCAGCTTAATAACAAGGCACCTGCCACTGTCAGAGTAAGAAAGCAATCAACAATCATTTATTTAATGCCTGTGTTTCACTCCATCAGCAATCAGACCTCGTGTAGGGAGTAAAGGCAGAGTCCCTGTGGCTGGCAGATGAATGGATTAGCTCCATGGAGCATGTTGGAGTCAGGGCTGGAAAGGCAAGGTCGCACATGTACTTGCTCTCACTGCTGCTGAGCAGTGCCTCGTTTAATCTTAGCTGCCTGTCACCAGCACAATGCTAATGCTAATGCTGTTCTGGCTTAGAAAGAACTAGGAGTAGGTTGGGATATTCCTGTGCTGTGTAGGAAGAGGAGGAATGTGTAGACAACAGAACTAGGAGAACAACAATAAAGTTTGGGCAGAAGAGCACAGAGATCACAAAAAATCTGGAGCAAGGGAGGGAAAAACTCACCCTTGAAATAAAAGTGAAAGGTTCTCAGTGTCAGATGCTTCGTTGAAAAGTGGCTAAGGGTTGAGGACAGACTGTCCTGCTGGATTCTGGACAAATGACAAGCCATGTGTCCAACCCCGCAAGGGATGCAGAATGAAACATGCTATTGCTTGTATTTCCCTCCAGCAGCCTGTCAAAAGAAATCCTCATCTGGCTAACCAGGCTGTACCTCCTGGGCATGGGTACAGAGGGGGGATTACTCCTCAGTTACTCACATGCATACACACACACTCCAGGGACCACACTGAGCTCCTCTTCCCTGGCAGCTCTGGCACAAAATGGGAAAAGATGCCAAAATCTAGCATGTTTAAGCCATTGCTTTTGCTCCCTGGGCACCCAAGGAAACATGCTGCATACAATCTGTCTCTTACTCTCTCAATTCCCCGAGAAGAGCAGGATCAGCCTCCTCTCTCCTGTTGCTTACTCAGAAGCCCTGACCCCAGGGAACACTGCTACACTGTGCTTGCGTCTGGCAGTGACCTCAGACAAGGCTCTTGATGTAAAATAGGGATTGTCTGGCTGACCCCAGGGTTTCAGGTTGATTTGCTTTCCCCATTAACAAAAGCAATTAGGATATCATTGCACTGACCTATCCATCTGGGGCTGTCAGTGAAACGGAGCCGCCCAGCACTGCTTACCCCAGGAGGGCTGAAGGATGCTGGATCTCAGTGCCAGCGCAAAAGGAAGGTGGGGGTGCAACAGGGAGAACCTTCCTGCCTTTCCTACTCACAATCTCTTGCAAACATCAACACAAATTATCCTTTAAATGACTAGGGAACTAAACCAAATCAGATCATTCTATGAAAATGGGCATTACCCAGCCTGGGAATCTCCACAGACAAGCAACTGCTTCAGATCCCAGGGGATTTCAGTCCTCCACTCAAGGTGCTGCCAGACAGCAGCAGGTCAGGATCAAACACAGATCATTCATTGAAACAATGTGGGGAGAGAGGAGCAGGAAGCTCCACAGGGCCATCACATTTCATGAGATATTTGGCAAAAGTGAGCATAGAGTCACAGAATGGTTTGGTTTGGAAGGGATCTTGAAGATTATCTAGTTCCAACCCCCCTGCTGTGGGCAGGGACACCTTCCACTAGACCAGGCTGCTCAAATTCCTATCCAGCCTCCCAAAATTACACTCTCTGTAGAGTCTGTATAATGCATGACACCTGTTCAGGTCACTTCCATTTAGAAACCTTTTGGATACTCATGAACGTAGGAAGGGGAAGAAGTGGTTGCCTGTCTCACAGAGTACAGCAGCCTTGAGAGTCTCCTCTGAGTACAAGGACAACCAGCTCACCTTGGCACTTTGGAGAGTCTTTTAGGGAGCTCTGAACGACTTTCTTGTTCCTTGGAGCATTTTTGTACCTGTCCAAACCCTTGCAATATTGTCTACAAGGTCTTCCCCATTTTCAGATGCTACATCCAGCTCCTGAGCTCTGCTTGAGCACTCCAAGGTGTATTTTCTCCAAAGAACAGGAGGACTGGAAGGGACCCAAAACCACCATAACTGCATCAGAAAGCACCACACAACCCCTTGAAATAAGCATAGCAATCTCCTTTCCAAAATAAATAAACTGTCCATCTAGTGAAGACAGAGTTTATGGCAGATGTGTCAAGCAGAAGTGATCTACCTGCAGATGCTGTGAGCCTCGGGGGAAATTCTCCCTGAGCCCAGCTGGTGCTTAGCCCATGCCCCCAAGCATGAATTCAGATTTTCCCTGGCTAATATTGCAGTCACAGAGAAATTAGGAGACAGCTCTGTCCTTCTCTTGGCACTAAAAGCAGAGTATTAGCTGGCAGCTTCACTACAGACAGATGCCAGCAGGCCAGGCATGGCTCTTTTTTTTTACTCACAAATTTGGCCAGATAAGGCATAAGGCTCCCTTACCTGTCTAATATCAGCACATCTCTAACAGTGAAAATGCAACTCATACAATAGAATTAATTTTATTAATATATGCTCTTTCCTCCTTTTAGCCAGTGTAACCAAAATAACATTTCTGTTTCAACAGAGCTTCTTGTATTTGCATCCTTATAACCCTTGACTGCCAGGCTGGCAATTCCAGAAACTTCAGGTGCAGAGCAGTTATAATATATTCCTTTAGAAAATAGTTTATTAAACAACAAATTTCTTTGTCACCAATCACCAGGCAATGTCACCGTGACTGCTGATAAAAAAAGATTAATTTGAATTCTAAAGATCACCTTCTGTTGCTATTAGGAACTGAATATTTTTCATTAGTGCCAGAGAGTTATCAGAATTACTTTCCATTCTAGAGACAGGAAAAATCTTGATAATTCATTTATCACTCTATAAGGCTAATTTATTAATAAAACCAGACACTCTTGGGGAGGCCGTCGGACAAAATAATTAAACTAAGGTTTGATTTAGCATTTGCAGCAGTCAGCTGAAGAGGGAATAATCTGTATAATGTCAGGATATAGATGGATAAATTCGCTGGGTTTTCTAACCAAAGCACTTTTGCTGCAGTCTGTATCTAATAAGGAAAATTTCAACTTTTACATCGTGAGGGAGGAGCAAGGACTTGAGTTAGGATAGTAACAGCAATGTGAATATCCTGTCCTCCCCCTCTTCATCCCCCAGGCATCCCATAGTCTCTTTGGTGCATTTTTTCCCTTCTTGTTCTGAATTTCCACAAAAGAAATGTTCCCTCTTAGCCATACCCAGCTACACCATATATTTTTTTCCCCTATTGGCTGCAAGAGCAATGATCTCAACTAGATACTGCTGCTAAAATTATATACTGCTTTTCCTGCCTTGGTCAGCCAGCCTGTTTAAAGTTGTCACTTAATTCGCTGCCAAAACTGTTGTCAACTCAGTAGAAATCCAGCAAAATTGCACTTTTCTTAATAATATAATTCTACACTTATATTTTAGAATGCAAGATGTAAGCGCAGAAAAACCTGAATCTCTAAGCAAGCCAGACAGCTCCTTATTGCAATAAAACAGTTCACCGCCCACATTGACTTTTCTCCAACCTTGACTCGCTCGGATTTTATTCTCCAATAGAAACACATGAATGAACCCATACTGTGAACTTCGCTTTCTTGTTTATAAAAAACATTGGCAAAGCAGAATATTATTTGCTGAACAGAACTGATACGATTGATCTATTGAACAGAGCGAGGTGTGCTTATTATAGGTTGGCATGAGGTTTCTGGATGGGAAATTTTCAGGTTTGCATTGATAACTGTAAGTTAGATTCTGCTCAGGGTGACCATGGGTGATTTCTCTGCAACAGAGCAAGTTGTTCAAGGTTACTGAACCACTGAGGGTGTTGTGTTGCAGCTCTCCCAGCAAAGGCTGCGCTTCCACACAGTGTGGCTGCACTGCAGCTCAGAGAGCAGCTGCAGGGAGAGGGGAACAAGCTCTCTCATGGATCTCAGAGGGATTTAGTGAGCTGGGAACCTGCCATTTGGCTGAGTGGGAAGGCTGGACCGAGAGGCACGTGCCAAAGGACGATCTGCAGGGCTACAGCCTTGGGGTCCTGCTTCCAGTACATCCCCAGGGGCTGGGGAAGGCTTGGGCTGATGATTTTAGCAGTTGTTCGTTTGCAATCAGGAGCAAAGCCAGGAAGGAAACACAAAAAACCTTTTAACCAGAGGGCAAGTCCTGCCTATAAAGGCTGGTGACTGCTGAGTAACCAGCAGGTGTCCAGGGGACCCTTGCCCTGCTACTCAACATGTACTTTGACCTAACTACAACAGGTATTAAGAGTACAAGAGGAAAAAAAATTGTAGAATTTGATCTCTACTCACATTTATGGGACAAAAGGACATCAAAAGAGTCTGCCCATCTTGTTGCTTCTTCTGTTGACAGTCTTCTGTAAAGAAAGGAAGAGGTAAGTTACAGACAACCCATGGCTCCTGACCCCCTCTGGAGTTGTTTGTTCAGGACATGAAGGAAGGCTGGAATTCTTCTCACCTAACTTTGGAGGTATACAATGTAGAAGTCTCCAGGTGAGCCAAGTGACCCTGGGCTTGCTTTAGAATCAGTGAGGAGATACCAAGGGACTTGCAGAGACTCAGCTCTGTTCAGTTCACATCCCCAGGTAGGCAGTTAAAATAGACCAGAAGAATCACACCCAAATTTTTCCTTATTGACTCTAAGCAGAGGCCCAGGGAACAAGCTCAGAAGGAGACATTTACATTGTAAAAGCCAAAAGTCAAGTGAAATGAAACCCATCGCTGGAGAAATATTTATTTCTCTTGCTTGTCTTTCAGACGAAGATTAGATCTTAGCTCAGGTGTAAGCAGTGACTTGTGATCAGATGAGTCCCATCTCATCTCAAATCAGGACTCAGGATGGTCCGAAGCATCTACCTCAAGCATGGTGCAAACTATCATCCAAATTTTGGCAGTGCTTAGTAGCAAGGCTGAGCTGAAGATGATTGTGACCTGAAATTGCTGATCACCTCTTTACCAAGGCAACTACTCAGGCTTTGATTTGTGATGACAGAGGTGTAAATTACATCCTCAAATAAGGTGCAGACATGCCCCACATACAGCAGTGGGGACTGTGCACATGTCCTTTCTCATGAGAGAACTGTCAATGATCCAGGTATTTCCTGAAGCTGTTCCTGCTGTATCAGTCCCGTTTTGTTTTCCTCCGTCCTTGTGGCTAAAAGAACCAGTCACAGTTTATACAAAGTACAACAAAAGAAAGACAATACTGGAGAGGGTGGTGGGCAGGGAGGGGAAGGACAGATACGGGGTTGGGGAGGGATGCTGCAGCTATACTCACTTCAAAGCCCGGTTGGGCTTGTCCGGAAGAATAGCTGTGAAATCATTATATGAGTCTGATTTGTGAGACAGGCAGCCCAGGCGAGTCCTCATCCCTCTGTTCCTGTGGTCGGTGTGAGGGAGCAGGGGTGTTAGCAGGGGAAAACCAAAGAAGATGATGATTATCAGTCTAGCCAAAGTGGCAGAAACAAAACAAAACAAAACAAAAAAAAGAAAACCTCAGTGGCTCTGTGCCTCATCAGACCTGTGTCCTCGACTCCCTAATCTGTGGGAGGGACCCACCTCCAGTAGGATGCCAGGCAGATGCCAAGGATGGACACAGCACCAGTGTAGCTGAAGGCTCACCCACACCAGTCATTCAACTGTTCCGACTAGCAAAAGGGCTTTTAAAGGCTGCACTTTGGGATGGTTTCTTGGAAAATTCTGCTCTGGTCAGGTGTGGGAGGAAAGCAATGGACAGCAATACAAGAGATCAGTCACTGTGTTCCAGGAGCACCAGAAACAGCACAAATACCAGGGCTGGAGGACTGGAGGGGGCTGGAGGAAGAAAAGTGGGAGTAAGGCACCTGCAAGGTGAGCCTGTGCTGCAGAGCTGCAAGTCCCCGGCCAGGATCGATCCCAAGCAGCTCCTTTAGATTCAGGGTTACATAAGCAGGATAAAACTGCCTCTTCCCTGACACGCTTACCCAGGCAGAAAATGGCTTTATTGCTTTTTTTCCTCTGAATTTCAAACCGGCCCCAGAGCCTTCAATCCTCCACCAGCCCCTCACGTCCTTGCCAGCCCCTTCCCGGGACAGCAGCCGCAGCATCCTTCATTACATAACCCCAGGATGGGGAGGAGCACAAAGGGAGAGGGAAACTGAACACACACATGCATCGTACGGGACTGGCATCATCTCCGCTCCAAAACATATAAGGGCTGGCTAATGAGTTTACATGGGCTCTAGAAGGCCAGAGCCTCTGATGTGCCTCTTCAGCCCAAGAACATCTCTTCTACCAGATTCCCTGGACATCAAACTAGGCCATTCTCTCCTCTGGACCATGGGAGGAAGATTTAGTGACCCAGTCTCCACTTCTCAGCTGCTGTACCTACTTTTGAGCTGGAGGAAGCGCTTCTCCAAGCCCCGCTGCCAAACAGATGCCAAATACTTTCTGTGGCTGCAGGAGTACGGTATTTTTTCCCTTCCATATGCAATCCTTGCAGAACACTTCAGCACCAGGGCCTGAGCCAATCTGTAGTGCTCCTGTTTCCCCCTTCTCCTCCCGCCCTTCAGAGAGCTTCTATTATTGCACATTTTAATGTAATCTTAAAGCAAATTAAATGTTAATTAAATGCACCGAGTGTCTCCCTAGTGCAGATCAGGCAGCTCACAGCATTTAACACGCACAAAAACCAGGAGATCTTCAGTAGCGGGAATTGTTGCACAGCCTCCAACTATAAACCCATGGCTGTGGGGCCGGGATGCTGCACTCCATAATCCCAAGACTTCAGCACAGGGAGTGTCACATTCTCAGCTGAGCACGCTGGACCTTCCGTGCTCAAACGGACACCAAGTACCCTGCGGGATCCTTCTGGTACCTTTCCTGATGCCTCCTATCCCCAGCCTTTCTCTTCCCTGCTCTGTTTGATCTAGCAAGCTCACAAATTTCCCAGCAAAAGGTGTGACACATGTTACCGCAATGCTGCTCAGAATTCCCTCTGATGCCTCAGATCAAGGGGCTGCAGCAGGGAATCAGAACATATGGGTGCAGAGAAGCTGTGCCATGGGCAAGGAGTTAGTCATCATGGAATACCCTTCCCGTGGTGAGGACTTCCAAGACAGGACACAGGAGAAAGAGAGGGAAGGAAACTGCAACTGCAGGAGGTGGAGAGACAAGGGAAGGGCAGGAGGAAAAAGGGGACACTGCAGCGAACTGAAGGGCTTGCTGGACGAGATAGACAGCAACAGGATAGGGCAGGGGTGAGGGATGATGCATCGTGTCTTTCCAGTTACCTCCGTGGGATCAGTAAGGCAGCCATTCAGGCATCCAGTTATGGTTAACCCTTTAACTGGCTGGCTTGGACTGCAGTCGGGCTGTTTGCAGGAGGCAGGAGTGCAGGAAGGAGGGATTTACTGTCTCATGTCCTGGCACTTAAAAATATATCAAAGAATCCTCTTTGCCAAACACAAGGAAGGCTAGTTGTTCTCAACCCATTGGATCCTTGCCTTCTAGCGCAGGTCAATTTTTCAATGGAAGATGTTCAAAGTTGAGGGATGATCACAGAGGACAGACAGCATTTCCTTCTAAGACCAGGACCGCGGTTTAAGTCCAGCTTCAGGTCTAAAGTGATCTGAGTTTGGCGTCACAGCTCACCACGGAGCGGCAGGAGTTGGCATTATCACACTCATCATTCAACACCTCTGAAGGTCTCTCCTCAACGGGCAGAGCTCCAGGCTGACCTCTCTAAGAAGGCCAAACTACCTCTTGTCCCTGTCCCTCCAGGTCATGGCTGGTGTTACTGGCCAGGCATCATGGAAAAGCTGGCACTGCAAATAAAATAACAGGAGGACTTCACGCATCTGCAAATGCTGGTCCTTTCACCATCACAGGTTCAAGCACTCACACAAAAATAACTGAAAGCAAGAAACTCCTCTTTGGGATGGTGGGAGCCTGTGGGGAGCCACCAAGGAGATGCACAGTCTGCAAAGGGGAGGGAAGGAGGAAAGGAGAAAGGGAGACTAAGGATGGTGGGGTCCCCATGAGCCTTGGCACACAGGCAACTGGTTGAACAAATCTCACAGGGAGTGAATGTGAGATCCACCAGCCAGGAGACCAAGGGGACAGAGAGCAGGACCGTACAGTGAGCACAGGGTAAAGGTTTCTGATTTGGCAGGGCAGGGCCAAGCTCCAGGTAACCTCCATGTCATGTCATCTTGCCCACTGGGAACAACTGAGGAGGAGACCAAGGGACTGATGAGAGCGAAGAGGGTGTGCAAGGAGTCAGGACCCTGCTCTGCTAGGGCATGGGATGATCCCAGAGCTTGGGCTGCCCAGCACAACATCCCTCTTAAAATCTGATTACATTAAAAATGCACAAAGCTTCTTCCCCACTGAATTAATGGAACTGGGATTGCACCACATGCCACTGAGTGCATTCCCTTAATCCCTACCCTGACCGGCTGCTCCGATGCGCTCTAACTGAAATCAATCCTTGTAATTCCTTAAGCCCCTTTAAATTTCCTCATTAACAGCCTCACACGCATGTGGGGCCACAGCACATGATTTCCTAGAGTCCAGCAACCCCTGCTCCTCTTTCCCATTGCTGCTCTGAAGCTGGAAGGAGAGTGGGGTATCCTCTCCCTTGCAGCCTCCTATAGCAGCCCAATTTTTGGGGTACTGTTATGAAACAGCCTTCTGCTCACCCCCACTCCCACCCACTCACCAGCCCCCGCAGCAACCACCTGCACTGCTGAGCAGCACCCAACTTCCCTGCAATCCCAAAGTCTGTCTGACTTCATGGATGCTGAGACCTACATTTCCCATGAAGGCAGTCCCACTGCTCAACTAACATACCCTCAAATATTTCCTCTGATTGCAAATAAAGCCAGTCAGTTACTACTTTAAAATATAATCTGTAGTGTCTGGTAAAGGCATTGCAATAGAGGTCTTGGTGAGGGTTTTTACCTCCTGCTCCATAATTCATCCTATTTCCCCCTCCTATGAAAGGACCCCGGTCAAGGAGAATTGCCAGTCTCATCATGCACAGATGTGTTTTGGGGGTTTCTCCTTGGGAGACAGAAAGGGAGGGGTGTGATTAGGACATTCAGGTTATCAAACCACCTGAGCAAAGATAAAGAAGCCATCCCAAATAGAAAAATAGCAGCACAAAGGTTGAAAAAATAAAAACAGCAAACCCAAAACATGAGATCTCAGGGGCTTTAGGAGATTAAGACCATCCATCCATTCACATGCAGAGAAAGCCAGAAGAAAACGAGCAGCGAGACACTGCAGACAGACAGACACAGAGATAAAGATACTCACTGCCTTTGACCTGTCCTCTCTGCTGGTGGGTCTGTGCCGACAGCGTGGTCAGAGAGGCTCTGGGGAGAGAGCAGAGCGCCTTCTTCAGAGACAGCCCCCTGCTCGGGCTGAGAGTTACACCTCGACACCCCTCCCCTCCCCACCTCTCTCCGGGCAGCAGCAGCAGCAGCAGCAGCAGCGCAGCTCAGAGCCGCTCTCGCATCCAGCCGAACCCTCCAGCAGCCCCAGCCCGGCTGCGCAGCCGGCTCCCAGCGCTCATCAGCGGCTCTGCTGAGGAGCCCCCCGCATCCTCACGCTCCGCCGCATCCCCGCCTCACCCACCTGGCAGCACAACCCCAGCTTGTCCCCGGGCGGGGATGGGGCACCGCCGCGCACGGGCGGCGGATACCAAAGGCTGGCGGGGAGCATCTGGGGGCGGGGAGGGGGGACGCCTGCGAAAGCGTTGTTGTCACCCTCGGTACGTTGGAATAAAGCACCCGCCTACATCGTTTTAACCGGCTCCTCGGAGGTTTTGGGAAGGTTGCTCTTCTCAGAATCACAGATCACCAGGAGTTGCCACAAACAGAGGGGGTGGGAGAGTTTAATTAAAGGAGCCTAGGTGTCAGTGGGGCCAAATAAGATTTCAGCACAAAGCAAAGGAGGACCTTATTGCTGGGCATGGGATGATAGAAAGAAAAATGCACCTGGCAAGTCAGTGATGCGACAGACCCCTTGTCTCACCTGGTGTGTGCAGTCCTGCTCACTCCGTGCAACCTCTCTCAGTGCCCTCACCCCACTATATAAGTTCCAGTCCCATTTGTTTCTCCTACACCCACCTCCATCCTCCAGAGGATGTGTAAGGGATGTCCAGTGCACCCCAGTGAGTCTAACAACAACCACAGCACCGACATGGGGTGGGGCTGCACCACAGCCCTCCAGCTCTGGGCTCAGCTCCAACACCAGTGACAACATTGGGGTGTCACACAGGCTGTGCAGGCACTGATGGGAGTCACTGGCTCACTGCAAGCTCAAGTCATGGGATCTCCATTGCCTTTTTGATCCTGACAAAGTTGATTGACTGAAAAAGTAAACATTTTTAAAATAAATAAATAAATAAATAAATAAATTCTACTGCAGTTAAATAGGCCTTTTTCCTGGAAATTTTTAGTCACCTTCCTCTCTGCTAAAACACTGCTGGCCTGGGCATCCTGGTGCTACTAAAGGGAAACACATCTTGAGATAGTACATTATCACAAGCACCATCCCTGGGGAGAGACAGAGTCCTGCAAAGCCTCCTACAAAAACACAGGGATTAGCAGCACTGCAGCAACGATCTCAGCTCTCCATCATCTTGGATCCTCTCCTTCACGGCTCAACATGACAAGGAATTATTTGCCTTGTTCTCAACCTCCATCACAAAACCCAGGTCATCCTGACTGGGATTATTCAAGTCTCCAGTTATCAGAAGACAAGCACTGAAGAAAATGCTGTGGCTGGCAAAATCTCCTCTACACCACAGTCAAAGGTTGAGGTTCAATTTATGTCTCTGCTTCCACAAGCTGGTTTGTTCAAGTTAAGTAACAGTCAGCTGCAGCCCTTGCCCCAAACCCAAGCCAAATTTAACACAACATCACCAATGATTTAACTTCTAACGTGTTGATTTTGTTTTAACACATTATTTCCATGCTCCCAGGTTCTCTCTGGGCACTGCAGGGTGTCACGAATGACAATGTTTTCATAGTACTTCCAGGACCTCCCTCAGATCTCGTTAACACCACTGACTTTGTGGGGTGGAGGTCGGCAAAATATTCAATCAACAAAGCTCTGGATAATTCTGGTCCATTATTCAGATGCTTTAAGACTTTGCTACAGTTCCAAACAGATCAAAAACTCTGAGCCAGTAATTGTGGATGGGATGGATCAATGGATCACAAGAGTGCTCCCGCTCCTCCCCCTGCTTTTACACCAGTTTTATACATTACCATCTCACAGCCAACACCAGTATTAGACACTCAATTCCTATTTTTTCAGTACATCATTTGAACCTTTTTGTGGCCTCATTGAAATCCTGAGCAACAGACAAATGGCTCTGAATATCAACACTTTTTTCTTCTAAAAATTTCCTGGGGCAAGTGTGAGTTAATAGAGAACAAGAATAAGTGAACTGTTATGACACAGGCACTATGGGAAATGTAATTAAATTGCAGATAAAGAGAATTATGGGGTTTTTATAGTGTAATATTTTAGAAAGCTTCTGAGCTGTAGGTTTATAGCAAATTCCTTCTAAAATAGCCCTCCTGCTTCCGACTACTCTGTAGCTTCTATTTCAATGCTTTTAATAAAATAACTCATTTTGATATTAGGCTTGAATCTCATCCAAAATTTTAAATCTCTCCAACAATTACTCTAAAGTAATTTCCTCCTGACCTGCTAACAGCAAACACACAAGCAGTGAACACGTGCAGCACTGGGATTGTTGGCTGTCACTGGGGAGGAAGGAAGGTAATTTGTCAGCCTGTTCTCTGAATGTTAATCTTCTCCCTCTTCAGGGTTCTTTTCACCCTCCCTATTGTTTTCAATGCCTCCTCACCTATTCCATGTGTTTTGACCATTGAACATCACTCCAATGGTTTTTACCAAAAAACTTCTTCCAGAACAATCAGCTCTGCCAGCTTTGATTGGTCTCAGTTTCTGCCACTCAAATGAGAGGGAAAATTATATACCTGAAGACACCTCTGCCTTCCAGCATGGCTGGCCTGACACGTCCAGCAGGACCAGGAAGGCAGCTTTGGCTGGTTGTCATGTGGCTTTTGCTTCTCCAGGTACAGGGATGCTCCTCCTGGGCCTGGCAGCCAACTCCCCTTCTCCATTTGGAGCTGGAAGAGCAGAGGATGCCTGCACTGACTGGCTCATTCACTTGGCTGTGGCTTTGCCTCAGATAAACCCCTTCACCTTGACATTTAAGCAGACTTCTCCCTATCTTCTCACTCTTGTTCTGTGTCCTCAGGGGTCTGCTGCTGCTCTGGAATGCCATTATTTTTTGTTTAACGAGACATCATGCTGAGCCTGCCACTGTCGCTTCCACTTCTCATTTTTGACTGTGTAGCCTTGTCATATTTACAGTGATCTCTGCCACAAGGGCTTTGAACTTCTTTGGGTTGTGTTTGCTCTTACTTTGCAAATTTTCTTGGGCCTATAGCAGCATCTCTCTTTTCTGGTTCAGTGCTGCAAGGAGCTTGTTTGAGGGGTGGGTTTTCACAACCTGCTAGTCCAAGAGGATTTTCCATAGTGCCAAGAAAAGTGCTTCTTCACTCTACTGTGCTATTGGGCAGCTACCTCCCCATAAGTGAATTCATTCTTTGGTATATTTTCATGAGATCTTGTTGTCTCAGATCTCTCCAGAAGATGCTCAGGAACCTGGTGTAGTGGAAGGTGTCACTGCCCATGGCAGGGCTTGAAACAAGATGAGCTTTAAGGCCCCTTTCAGTCCAAACCATTCTGTATTTCCATGCAAGCTCTGACTGCAAATTGCCAATTACATGAGGCCAGTTTCCTCCCACAGCAGTCTTGGCTTTAGGAATTCAGGTGGGCTGCAAAGCCTGTCTTTGGTTCAATGACAAACCTGTAGCTACTGTCCCCTTCAGCTGTAACCCAAGGGGGCTGTTGGTCTTTTGCTGGAGGACTAGAAGGAACAGCCACCCTTGGCCTGGAGTGACACTCCCAGCAACTCTCTAGTAACACCAAGTGTCATTTGATCTCCTCCATGATCACTCAGAATTTATCCAGACTGGTACCTATATAGGCCCAACCCCAAAGGAATTCACATTAGTAACTAATTTATCTCCAGAGCTTTCTGTTCTCCACCACAGTTAGCAATTAAAACTGGAATGTAGTTGTTAGTAACTAACATCCAACTCTGCTCACTGTGCCAAGGCTGCCTGATGGCTTATCTGAGTGTGGAGGGGAAAACACTTTGGCCCAGCTCAAGATGACTTCCTTGGAAGGAAGGAATTATGACTTACACAGATCATTTGCTAAACTGCAAAACAAACCACACAGTTCTCTTACTTGTGAAGAGCCATCAGAACATATCCCCTTCTCAAAAAGATCTCCAGTAGCATAGGAAATATGCACAGATGCAGCTCAGAATGCTTTTAAGGGGTTAATTTATCTATTCACCTTAAACCTCAAATCATTCTCCACACCAGCCCAGGCAGGGAGGAAATCCTGAAAGGTGAAACAAGGGGAGCTTGAGTTTCAGGGACAGGGGAGGAAACCAAGCAGCTGCTATACTGGATGGTGGGTTGATCAAAGAAGCCACCTCACATGTGCTAACGAGGAGACTGGAGACACCCACCGAGTCAAACTCCCCTTGAAAATGAAAGAATACATTTAAAAATAAAAATGAGTTACATAAAGTGTGATCTACACTTCTGTCTCTGGCTTAGCTTGAGAGCATGGCAGCTATTTAAATTCTCCCCTGTGTCAATGATAAAAGTGTCTCCTGGACATGTTTGTGGCTCTCGGGCATTGCGATTGCCGCAGCAGAACAGATGCTTCCACTGCGAGATGGCTCCCGGCCCCTGCCTGCACTCCACACTCCCTCCCCAATTCCTCCAGGCAGGTAGGACACAAAACCAACAACAAAGCAGGGTGGGAGGCTCCAGGCTGAGAGGGGCAGACAGGAATCAAAGGGAAGAATTTCCCCTTTAAAGCACTTTATTACAATTTCATAATTGTTCTCTGAGGAAACACATTGCCATGCCCAGGAGCAGCTCCATGTAGAGAAGCGCGTCGTGCCTCTGTGTGTGTGTTGGAGAGGATGCTGTTAGTGTGGAGCAGGGAGGCAGAAAGGATTGGAGTTGACACAGAGCTGCTCTGTGCAGCCTTGGAGCCCTCCCAGCTTTCAGCATCGCTGCTGCTGTCAATATGGCAGCGGCTGTAACACAGTCGGTGTGTGTGTCTGGGAAGCCGAGGCAGATCTAGCCCAACAGACAGAGCTCCACAATGATCCCCTGCCACGGATTCTCTGTCCCTCCTAACTTTTGATTGAGATCTGATGCTCAGCACAGGCCAGGGAGCAAGGCTTGCTGCCCCATGGGGTTAATTTTCTGCTGAGAGAGATCATCTGAGGTGCTTGCAAGCAACCTGCATTTTGTGAGCTGAATACTGCAAACTAGCTGTTTGTTGAATGTTAAAAATCAGCCCCAAGACCTCAGGGTTGCAGTCCCAAATCCATTTATGATGGACAAGGTCTGTGCTGCTCTGCTCTTATCACTGTTATTTCAAAGACTCAGGCTTACAGGGCACCCAGGTCCCACAACAAGGATTTACTGGGGCTATTAACCACTGTATGGATACACAGCGTGGAACTGGGAGGTCATTCCCACCACAGCAAAACACCTGAGCACGTGCTTCACTTTAAACACATAAGCAGCTGAATGGGTATTTTGTAGGAGGAAATACAAACAGAGTTAGCCACATGGGTGAGCTGGGATTTGTCTTTCATCTCTGGAGGCTACTGCTCTAGCCTTAACTAAAATATAAATGAGGTGAGTGAGATGGGCTTGTTCTCTTTCTGCAGCAGATGGTGGTTCTTTCATAAAAATGTCTGCTGCATCCAGCACTGACCTCTCCTTGGGAGACTGGCTGCAATCAGTGCCCATGTCCTGCCGGGCTGGATAGAGATGCTCTGCCAAAGCCTGCACAAGGCAAGCCCTAAGGCCCGGGCAACGTCCCCAGTGCCACATGGAAGGACAGCAGGGCAAGAGGCCAGGCTTGTCCCAGTGCTGCTTTGGAGGAGCCTGGGGCTTCAGGGACCAGAGAAGGGCAGCACAACAGGACAGAGAATGCTCAGCCCATTCATTATGCAACCTGTACACTCCCCAGATGGGGGAATGCAACGGCATTCCACTGGGATGGGGCACAGACAGAATCAGCCACAGGGAGAGCATGCCAACACAACGAGTGTCTTGTATTTGTTAGCTGTGCCAAATAACCAGCTTATTTCCCCCATCATCAAACAGCAAAAAGATGACCCTCACTGCTGAAGGGGTCTCCATTAGTTACAGCAGCCCTACAGTCCAGGCAGCAGGAAAATGAGCCCCCCGCAGCTGAGCTGCCTGCTCTTCCCCCAAAGAACACACATGCCTCTGCCATCTGCAAATTTTCACTACAGTCTCAGCTCAATGCAGTCTCTTGCCTCCAACATGGTCTCTTTTCGCTCCAATTAGTCTTATTTTTAACCAGCTCAGCCCCAGCACTCAGCCTGGGTGTTAGTCACAATGTCACAGATACCCAAATATTCAAAGGAAATAAAATCCACCATTTTAAAATCACACTAATAGTAAAGCAGAGGGGGGAAAATGCAAAGATGGTGAAGATCTCAGAGGTGCAGGCACCAGCATAGGCTGATGTTTCCTCCCAGCATCAAAGGCCCAGCGCTAATCCCATTGCAACGGAGATCACTCCAGAGCCAGTCCCGCTCCTCCATCAGCCCAGCCAAGGCTGGGCTGGGCTGAGTGTAAGAAACACACTGCTCTTTCCCCGCCTGCTAATTACAAGCAGTGTCTGTGTCCCTTTGACCATTCATAAGATGCCACGGGAAGATTAAGGCACAGGGAGAAGCGCTGCCATGCCATTAATAGTGGTGACATCCGAGCAGCACCCTTCCCCTCCCACTTCGCCTGCAGAGTCGTCCTTTCCTGCAGGAAAGTGGGGCAGGAGCAAGTAAAAATCCCTCCCCCAGGGGCTTGTAGACAAGTGAAGGACCACAAGGCCTTTGGCCCTCCTAGCTCTTACCTGTCTTGCAGCTACGTGGCTTTTGGTGCTTGATGGACATGGCTGGTTGGGGCCCTGAGGAACAGTGTCTGTAGACTCCCGGTGCATCGGGGAGGGCGAGGGACCCAGCCTGACCACAGTTATCTCTGCAGGAGCAGCAGCAATGTGCCACTTTTCCTGGCTCCCCAGCCCTGCATCTCGTGAAAAGAACAAGAGCTGGTGGAAGGAGGGGGGTTACGAAAGAGAGGGAAGGGGGAGAAGGGAGAGCGGGAGCGCGCTCTCGCAGATGCACACACACAGAGCAGACAGAGGCTTGTATAGGATGGCACTGCCTGACTTGCTCTCATTATTGCCGCAGGCTGGCTGCTGCCCATGGAGAACTCGCCAGAATCCACTGCTGACTGGGGGCATAGTGGGGGAAAGGGATAGGGAAGAGATTAGGACCTCATGGACCATCAGAGCAAGAAAAACTACTGCCTGGGCACAGGGGACTTTGTTGTCTTTGTTTGCTTTTACCTGGGAGGGGAAGAGCTGTGCTAGAGGGCAGGAAGGGATTGTAGTGATAGAAAATTCAAATTTTCATGTGTGACTCCTTTCTCCTTTTGAACATAAAACAAATTTCCAAGCCCAGGCCTCCTCAGCAATGCAGAGGGGTGGCATAGGGCTGGCCTGACCCAGGGTTTTCAAAGATGGCATTGCATTGGGGCAGACAGAAGGTGGGTTGCACATACCCAAAGAACCAGCATAAAGCTCAGCCTTCCCTTCTCATTCCTATTATCTAGGTTGTGCCAATACAGATACAAAGGCCTGGCAGGGTTGTTGGAAGGGGTGAAAAGAGACTCCAGCCATGACACCTCCCCTTTGGATGCTGTGAGGAAGCTGCATACAGAGCTGCCAGTAGTCCCTGACACTGCTGATGTGCTGCAATGACAGATCCAAAACACGAGAATTCAGAAATCCAATTGTAATCCTCCCCAAAGGAACACCAATTCCTCACTCCACAGGTTTTTACAATGTGCTTTTATAAAGCATCACATGTTTATAAGAGTGTGCCCTTCTGGAAGGAAGAGCTTTGTGCCTAATGCCTTTTACATGTTTTTGAAAGCTCCCATACCCATTCTCCTCCTCTGTCCCAGTGCTTTACCACTCAGAAGTTCTGGGTCTCACCTGGGGGGTCCCGTTTGGTCAGAAGAATTAAAATAAAAGCCAAGTTAGATGCTTGAAACCCTCCCTGAAAACCGCAGTACCCATTTATGGCAGCTCCCTGCTCTAAGGTTTCCCACTGGTGTTTGCAGACACATAGATCTCTAGCCACAGGGCTGCTGTTAATAGAAATCAATGGCTGATGCACAGAATTACAATCACAGAGTTTCCAAGTCAATATCCTCCAAAGCAGTTAATCTGAGAGTGCCACGTCCATCTCTAAGTGACTGTTTAGTAACCCACCTTCAAGACTCACCTGAGATCACACACGCTTCTACAGCAGAGCAGAATTGGATCAGTCCTACCAAGCCAAAATCCAGTACTCTGACAGCCTGCCTGCTCCACTGGCCTCAGGACATTGGCACCCAGCTCCAGGAAACCTTCCCCCTCATGGGTCACTCTGCCAGGAGCTGTCAGAACATATTTCAAGTCCCAGCATTCCATCAGCCCTGCAATAGAAAGGTCTTACTGTGGATCCATAGCTGTGGAAGGCTTCTCTGCCTGTAGCAGCACATACAAGGCCAAAGGTATGATCACTTCAGGACCTATAACCAGGTATCCCACCCTTATTCCCACCACAGGAGAAGCAAGAAGCTGAGTTATGATGCTGTGATTGTTTCCCCACTACAGAGAGATGCCAGTGGTGCTGTGGAGCTGGATCTCTCTAGGATGCTGAAGAAGGGAGCAGTATCACTGCAAAGGGGGGGTGCAGGCATCTCCTTCCAGCTCTCTGCATCTGTATTACTTATATCACTAATAAAGCTGCTCAGAGTCTCTGCAGATGCACATCAGCTTTCTTACACCCCAGGGCGGGGAGATTTCCAAGTGACATCCATTCTCCATGGGGCTGTTTTTAATACTGCAGTGCCATCTCCCAGTACATTTGGGGGGGTGGGCACAAACCGTCTTTGGGGAAAATAATACCCACATCAGTGTCTTCTGGGGAGTGAGGAGCCATCTGCTCTGTGCCTTGAAGCATGAAGCCCACTTTCCAGTCTCCAGGAAGACAGACCCTCCGGCATCCTCACAATTACACTACTTGGGCCCAACTTTCCCAGAGGAAGAAAAAGGCTGAGGCACCTTGGATGATTTGCAGTGTGGTGTCCAGGACTCACAAGGGGACACTGTCAGTGCCACTGTCTGTCACTGCTGTGAAGGCTTTACAGGGACAGGGATGGCTTCTCCCTGGGTGATCCAGGATTTCCAGCTGCGTGTGAAAAATCAGGTTTGTTTTGTATGCATGCAAATGCCTAAACTTAGCAAGCAAGATGTTAATTTGTGAGAGGAAAATAGGCCATATTTATGTAACTGTGAAAAGCTGCAGCAAAGACTACAGATCCAATGGGAGAGGAGTGTGTGCTCCGAGATAACTGCTTTGTTGAGAGCTCCAGCAACTGCATATTCATCACCCCACACCCCAAAGAACCAGCTTTGAGGCTTTCCAGGCTAAGAATAGAGGTCTTGTTGTGTTTGCTGCTCCATGGCCTGGGTTTTGTTAGGGATTAGAGGCACCAGGGTGTGGAAGCCTGGCTGAATGGCACTGCAAATGGCAGCATCTATGCTGGGCTGCGAGCGGGGCAGGGCTCCGGGCTCAGCAGGGATGGAGAGCACAGAATAAAGGGCGAATTCATCCACAGCCACACAGGACAGCATTAGTGCTGGCCCTCTGCTCACAGAGCCGTCCCCCGTGGTGGATGGGGCACCCGCAAGACACGACTCCCTTGTGCACAAACAAAACCGAGCCATCTTTCCAAGCAGGCAGCTGGGGCAGTGCCACGACCAAAATTAGCAGCTCATCCTGGCTGTGAAGTCTGATGGCTTGGATCCACTTTGGGAACCCCAGTCCCTTGCAGGGGCAGACAGCTTCCCGCTGGCCCATGACATTTCTTTCCCCTTCCATTCACACACAAACATTCTCTGCCCTACTTAAACCAGGTCATGAATCCAGCAATCCCCAGCCATGGAAATGGAAACCCCAGAGCTAGTCACTCCAGGGTTTTTCAGACATTCCACACTTGAGAGGCCTTTCAGCTCCAGAAATTACCATGTGGCAATGCTGGCACTGGTAGGAAACAGCATGATACAGCTACTTGTCTCGCTTGGAACTTGTGACCCTAGGACTGTGGGAAAGCCTTTTATTGGCTAAACTGGGCTTGCAAATGACAGCAAAGGCAAACTCACTCCTATGGGGAAACCAAGAGACAAAGAGGACTAAATTGTGGATACTTGTCGCCTCTGGCTCCACTAGTCCCTGATCCTGGGGCCATATTCCTGGACACTTCTCTGAAAGCAGCAAGGGATGAGACTTCAGAAAGGATGGTGACCCAGAGACTTGACTACCTGTAGCAGAGTCCAAGTCAGTGACAGCACTGACAGCACTGAAAAAAGGCACTGACTGCAAACAGCTGTGCTGGAACTTCTGTATGTTTGAAGTCCAGCCTAGGAGGTGAGAGAACCCACCACATCACTGGAGATCAGCAGACCAAAGGCTACAACTGATATTAGGTGTTGTTTTCAAATAAAAGGGGACAGAAATCAGTCTTCTGAAACATGCAAGGAAAAGCTCTGCAAAACAGATTAATTACCTGAGGGAAAGCATAGTCTCTGGAGAAGGTCTTTCTTGCTAAAACATCACATAACAGAGAATTCTCTTGGGAAAGGACTTCTGAGATAACCTGTCTCTCTCCTAAAGTAAATGCCCCTGGGAGAAACACTCTTAGCAAAGTGTTTCTAGAGGAAAAAAACAGTCTTATAAAACCTGCTATTGATTCTGCATTTACCCTTGCTGCAGCAGCAACACACAGAGCTCAGAGGTGAGCCATCATCTTCCAGTGCTCCTTCCTAATCAGAACTGAGAAGGATATAACAGTGATCCTGCTGCTCTCTCATTTCCTCTGACCATCGCTCACCAATCACTCAAACTAACCCGCTGTGAGCAGCAACTCCACAAAACATGCTTTGGAGTCGCATTCTGGCTTTGTGGAGCACAACAACAGGGGACATCCCATCTGTTGCTGTTTGTTTAGCCCTTGCATTGCTGAACTAACATCTGGGAACACTGCTGAGCCTCTGTTTAAAAATTAGCGCACTTGGAGAAGAGACGTGTGTCTTTACCCTCTGTGGAAGATGGATTGACCCAAGCACCATTTGGCAAAGAACAAGAGGCCAGAGACCTAACTCATCCCTCTCCACTGCCCAGAGTGCTGCAATTAGATGCTCTCGCGACACTGGCCACAGTCCAGACACTTGGCCAAACGCAGTCCAGCCACCTTGACCCTGAGAATTGGCTCCCATGCCTTGAAAGCCACATACCAGCTCTGACTAAGCACCTTCAGATTAATTCATCTTTCACATTTCTATCAGTGCAGTTCAGCAAAACCCAGAGCCACACTGTGAGTCAGCAGAAAGTCCCTTATAAATAGCTATGAGTTGGAAAGGTCTGAAAATTCTCTAGGAAATACTCACAGAGGCAGAAGACCACAACTGAGCACCATTAAGGATCTGCTACAGGGAGCACTGGAGACCAACTCTTTTGCTCCTGGCAATGCCTACAGGGCCAGCAAAGACTCTCTGGAAGTCTTAGGAAAAGGAAGGTAGAAGCATTCTAACGTGTGTTAATGCCATAAAACTATTTAGTAGCCAAATTGCGTATATCCTGCTTGCAGACTCCTTATGCAGAGACTCAAGACATCCAAGCAAGGAGACATACAGACAGGGGGTTATGTTTCAGGATTTTCCATCACCTTTCTTTGCACAGACACTGTTTTCCCAACAGCAGGCAGACAAGATGTTCCTGAGGGCCCACAGCTGCACGGAGTAAAGCTGATCCTGATCCATATGATTCTGAGCTCAGGCTGACCACAAAGGCAGCACAGGTCCAAGTCCCAGAGTCCTGTGGACTTCAGGCAGCACCCACAGTATGCAAAGGTACTAATGTAAATAGCCCCTCTGCCCTTAAAAAAAAAATCTAGTATTGGGAACATAATCTGCCTCTGAGATTGTGAGGTTAAAACTGAGAGAAATATGCAATGAGACCAAGATTTTTTAAAAAAAAAAAAAAAAGGACTTTCACAACTACCTGAATATCAGTACCTCTCCCTTTTGGAAAACATTGACACCTGCTAAGAAGATGGAGTGACCACATGTAAACCAAACTGTCACAACACACTGGCATAACAGGTCAGCTCAAGGTGGGCCAGGAGTGGAGCTTTAGGGCAGCAGCATGTGTGACACCAAGAAGAGAACCTGATTTATTCACCCCATCAGCTCTCTCACATCAGTCTCTGCCTTCCCTGCTCACAGACAGGACAAAACAGCTTTTCTGTATCAAATAGGATCATTCAACACCCCAGTCACAAGGCACTGAGCAAACAGCACTGCTCTTGGCTGGCCCAGGAGCACGGACTGGGGATTGTGACAGCACACAGGGTCTCCTCAGGAGCACAGCTCCCAACACCAAAATTAGGTATTCTAGGTGAAAGCACATCACGCTGAGCAGGAGGAAGAGACGGCAATGTGTGTCTTGCTGTCTGCGTGACAGTTTACACCCCAGCATGGTATTTGCATTTGCACAACAGGACAAGTTTGTTGACTCATGTTTAGCGTGTGACCCAGTATAAACACCAGCAGCTTCTGCTGTCAGAACAGCCGGTGTCTGCTGCTGACTACAGAGCTGGCTTCTCCTAAATACTGCAGCTCGCACTAATCTCATTGCATGGCAAATTCCTAGGTTTTCCATGACCCTTTCTCAATTTATCAAGGCTTGAAACCCAGTCATATCCTTCTCCCACTAGTTTAGAGATTCTCCAAACTTGTACTAGTTTGCTAACAAATATAGGAAATTACATTTTCTAGTCACCATCCCAGATTGAATGAAATGTTCCTGGGAAAAGCATCTAAAAATATGTATTTAATTTACCTTGTAACAGCTTTCCAGTACCTAAAGGGAGTTTACAAAAGGACAGAGGTACTTTTCACAAGAGCATGCAGTGACAGGACAAAGGCCTTAAGCAGAAGGTGGGTAGATTTAGATTAGATATTACAAGAAATTCTTCTCCAAGAGGGTGGTGAGGCCCTGGCACGGATTGCCCAGAGAAGCTGTGGCTGCCCCATCCCTGGAAGTGTTCAAGGCCAGGTTGGATGGGGCTTGGAGCAACCTGGTCTTGTGAGGGGCGTCCCTGCCCATGGCAGGGGGAATGAGATGATTTTTAAGGTCCCTTCCAACACAAACCATTCCGTGATTCTATGATGATCCAACCATTCTGTACCCAGGTTCATTCTGAGTCTGACATAGCATGACTATGCCAAAAAGACTCAGTATTTGTCATGTACTGCCTCTCCCTCAGCAATAAGACCTTTTAGTCTTGTCATAGGATGATATTACTTTGGTTTGAGATGACTCTCCTCCAAATAACCACATGGTTTACCTGTCCAACATCTTCCAAACCTGTGCTTTTGTTTCAGATTTTTTTCCTCCTGCAAATGAAAATGAAACTGATCTGTAATCACCCAAGTCCTCTTTCTTCCTTCTAAAGACAGGTACTGAACAACTCTTACAGCAGTGAGGTTCCTCACCTATCCACCCAAATTTGTCAAAAATCGCTACATATTATTCTGAAATCACTTCACAGATAACTCTATTAAAATTCTTGACACCCAGGCAGCTTGAGACTGCCTGATTTCCCAAGAGCCCTCTTGAATGTGATTTTTTTTTCTTCTATTCTAAGCAGAGACCTCACTATTTGTCTTATCATCAGCAGTGCTAGTCAGCACTTCTTTCTCTTGAACATCCTAACAGTGACAACTATGAAAAATAAACATTTTGGCCTCTTGACATTTTTTCAATAGGCTTTTCTGTTCCCACAATTATCCACACGAACATTAATATGTGTGTGAAAAGGACCAAGGCAAGTGCTGACCTCATTTGTTGTGCTTACCAGGACTACTGAAAGGAAGGGTTGTCACAGTCAGAACAAGTATTTCCTACACTAAGGGATCATAATGAAGCAAAATGCATTTTTCCTGCAGGTTTAGGGAATAAACTGAGCCCATAGTTACAACAGGAAAAGTGCTTTTATTCATTTAGTAGTGGCATTTTAGGTCTCTGCCACCAAAAGCTTATTCCCAACAGTCCCAACACTCCATCTATCAAACAATGCGTGAAATGTTATAAATGGCAACGGGTAAGTGGTAACCATTTGTGTAGTCTCAGAGTGCCCTGAGAAAAGATGTGGATAAGAACATGGAGGTGTCAGGAGGCATTGCCTCCAGAAGCCCCTGCAACAGACCACAGTGACTAAGGGAATCGGAGTCATCCACAATCAGAGACATCAGCATGAACAATCCCAGCTCCAGGGAGGGGGGAAAAAAACCCCAAACAAACCCACAGCAGTTCAAAAGCAAAGTCAAGTGAAATGCAAGAACTGCCAAAGAGGTCATAGAAGCACTCAGCTCAATTAGAAACATCCCACTGTTCACAGCATCACGTTCAAGTCCTGGCTGTTGAGAGCAAGGTGAGTTAAGCAATTCGGTTTCCTGAGCACCCTCATAGAAAATCTTTTACGAAGGACACAGCATTCAGCAAATTCTGGTGAGACTTCTCATCCTCAATTTTCCTTATCCTCCAGCTATACTTAATAAACTATAAATCAACTTCCATGTTAAATGACATTTTCTGCTTATGAATTTGTTAAAATGCCTACAATTTTCTGTAACTGTATGATGTCTGTTCTCCATAATAAGACGCATAGGATCATAGAATTTATATATCAACACACAATGTGCACCTCCAGCTTTCAGTTCCCACTTCTATGAAAGGCTAAGGAATAAAGCAGCAACCTACTTTATGGTTTCAAAGGGAACAGTAACCCCTAGGAAAACACACAAAAATCTTCTGTCTGTGTCACTGGCTATTTAAAGAACAGCTTCAGTGTTTCCTACTCTTGCATAACAGATTCTGATTATTTTGACACTTTTCAGTATTTTTAAATCTTTTTAAGCAGGAGCTATGGGGAGGCAGCAAGAATTAACTGCACATTCTTTTATTTCTGTCAGCTAATTCCTATATCCTCCAAACCTCTGTCACTTACTCCTATTCCCCACTGGAGCTGCAGCAGCTGTTCAGGAGGTCGTGCAGTCTGCTGGATCCAAAAGTCTGGTCCTTGTTGAAATAATGAAGGGCTGCTCACCAGGCATCCCCCAAATGCTTTGATCAGTGCTGCCAACAAAGCAGTGAGGAGCAGAAAAAAGGGATGGAAACGACCTTGATGTGAAGAAAAAAGGTCTGCAGGCTCCCAACTTGAACAGAAGATTTTTCAGGTAGCATTAATAAAATTATAAACTCACATAAATTGCTTTACAGAAAGCATCATTCGAGCTGAACATCATCCTAACTACTTCTCTGTATATTAATTCAGTCAGCATAGTTACTTAACTGGTGAGCCTACATTTAATAGATGTTTATATTCATTAATATTTATCTCATCTTCCACAAATGAAATTAGTAACAGCATGCCAGATATTTTCTTCACATGGCTCCTGCAAATACATTAAACACAGCAAGCCATCTCCAGAGGCAACTGTGGGCAGAGCATGGCCCTGTGTGCTTCTGTGGCAGCTGTGCTAAAATTATGCTCCTCCCATTAAAAGAATCCTTTTTTTGCTGGATCTGGCCTTAGTTATACAATATTAACAGTGAAAATAGGAAATGAGAATTCATGACTTCATATGCTTTCAGTTTAAATTCTATTTCAAGCATTCTTGGGATTTTTACAAGACATCTTAAATATCCAAAACAAGCTCTTGCTTTCCATAGCTGCTTTTTTAATCTTTTACTATGAATACGATATGGTACTTATTATTTAAACTCGAGCATGCTTTCCTTGTATAGAAGCATGAGAGGTGAGAGATGAATGAGCTTCCTATGAGAGATGTGTAGTATTCACAGAATCACAAAATGTTTTGAGTTGGAAGGGACCTTAAAAGTCATCTTGCTGCAATCCCCATGCCATGGGCAGGGACACTTTCACAGAACAGAATCACAGACTATTCTGAGTTGGAAGGGACCCACAAGGATCATCGACTCCAACTCTTAAGTCAATGGCCCACACAGGGGATTAAACCCATGACCTTGGCATTATTACCACCAAGTTTTAACCAACTGAGCTAATCTCAGTGTTTGTTGTAAGCAGGGGAAGAATATTGGGAAAATAAACGAATATTGGGTCTTAAATCAGCTTAACTGTCAGGACTTTGCTTGGGTTTTGTGAACGCTGGTTTTATTAATCCGGGTTTGGGTTGCTGTTAAATATTGGTTTCTGGAATTGTCTTTTCCCCCCAACTTAGCAGGGGCAAAAGGCAGGAAGCTGTAAGGTGGGTGTAAGTGTAAGGCCGGGAATAGGAACGATTGGGTGACTGGATCGACCAATAATCACACGTGATGCAGCAAGAAATAGACCTACACGGAAAAAACAATCAATCACATTGTCGGCTATCAATAACAAATCAATAAGCGAAGAGACCAAAAGGGAATAAAAGGGGGCTGACCTACCTGGAGGGGAGGGGAGAGGCGTGGCACAGAGGGTATAAAAGTGGTGGTTCTGCTCCATCGCGGTGTTTCCCCGGTGTGTTCAGCGGCCAGACACGCTACATATGTAGTGCAGCTGGTAAACTGTTTGCTCTGTTGCTTTAATTTCGTCTCTGGAAGTTTTTGAACGCGAGATTTTTCTCACGGGGGAACACGGGACAGGCTTCAGGGGCGGTGCTGGAGCTGCACGGGGCTCCGGAGGCGATCCCCGACGGGCATCCGAAATTCCCTCTCCGTCATCCTCGGGGCGGCCGCCAGGCTGGAGAAACCCCCTTCACGGGGCGGGCAGAGCCGGGAACACCTGCGGCGGCAGCGGGGTCTGCCCGTCGGCGCTCTGCCTGGCCCGAGGGGCAGCAGCGGGGTCTGCCCGTTCTCTGCCCGGCCCGGGGGGCGGCAGCGGGGTCTGCCCGTCCGCGCGTGCCCGGTCCGAGGTCCCCCCGCCGGGACGCGGCTCCGAGCGCGGCGCTCCCGCACGGGCGGTGCCGGAGCTGCAGTACCGGGCGCTCCCACAGGGCGGCAGCAGCAGGAGGAGCCGCTGTGCGGGTACCGCGTTGCGGGAGCATCTCCCGCATCCCCGGGGAGCAGCAGCTCCTGCTCCGCCCGGACTGAACTAACCCGTCTGACCGGGGAAGTGGCCCTTGGTAGTCCCAGTCGAGCCGTGAGGCACTCCCTGGAGCCCACCAGAGGCTCCTGCA
>JAOXXN010000120.1:2267311-2282388 GCA_026770055.1 Myrmophylax atrothorax
TTCTGAGTTGGAAGGGACCCACAAGGATCATCGACTCCAACTCTTAAGTCAATGGCCCACACAGGGGATTGAACCCACGACCCTGGCATTATTACAACCAAGTTTTAACTAACTGAGCTCATCTCAGGCTCCCACTTGACCAAGTTGCTCCAAGCCCCATCCAACCTGGTCTTGGACACTTTCAGGGATGGGGCAGCCACAGCTTCTCTGGGCAACCTGTGCCAGGGCCTGCCCACTCCTCACAGGGAAGAATTTCTTCCTGGTATTTAATCTAAACCTACTCTGTCAGTTTGAAGCCATTCCCCCTTGCCCTGTCACTGCAGACCCTTGCAAACAATCTCTCCATCTTCCTTGTAGGCTCCCTTCAGGTACTGGAAGGCCACAATTAGGTCTCTTCTCCAGGTTAATCCTGGGATGCTCCCTCTGAGACAATACCCTGTGCAACCTTGAGCTAATCAGCCTGACACCCACCCACAGCTCCTCATGGTTCTCTGGTAGGTTGTAGAGAGCTGCAAAAACCCAGCAATTCGACACTTACTGGGGGCTGTATCACCCCCAAGAAATCTCACATCTCTTTTGCTCTGCACACGGTTGTTTTGCCACTTCAAGTGAAGTGATGCTGTGTGAAAGGATGGGAGTCACTTGGTCCTCCTCAGAGCCCTGGCCCCGTAATTGCTGTCAAATTAGTTCTGTTCATGCTGCAAGAAAAATATACTTTAGGCTTTCCTTTTACAGAAACATACTGGACATCTTTTTTCCTTCATATACAAATAAAAATATAATGACAAGAAAAATTGAATAGATGACAAACAAGGAGTCTGCATTTCAAGGGACACAATCAAAGAGCTGAAGCCTTCAACTACAATTCTCTTCAAATTGCTCAGTAAACAAGTCAGATTCTCAGGACTGAGAGTGTTTTAAATTTATCACTCTCCAAATAGAGGATAACATTAAAAAAAAAAATCTAATAGTACACCATGATTGTTGTTCCAGAGTAAACTGCCATCAAACATGCCCCTTGTACCAAATGTTCTCAGAAATGTTTTTGTATCATTCACTTTGGTATACGCCTGCTACTTGGGCAAGTAGAAAATGTTGCCAAAGCTTGCTGCTTGCCTTTTCAGGTACTTTGTGATCTTTTTAACCAGTTAATATCTAAAAAAATATATATAAGTACATGCTTAACACTAGTTTTTGCACCAAAAAGGTACCTAGTCACTGAAACTGAAGGTTGATAAATATTGAAAGCAACACATGTGAGGGAAAGAAAAGGCCAAAACAGCCAAAGGCAGCATCCACCTTTGACCATCCAGCTGTCAATGGTGTACAGAAGGTCAGCGTCAGTAGCACAGGAGGTATGAAGGGATTTCCTCAGGAAGGCAGGTGAAATCACCTAAAGCTGTACAGCTTAAAACAGATGTGATTGAAAAAAAGAGCATATTGATTTATTAGGTGATAGGCAGAATGAGAACTCAGAAGCAATTTGCATATCATTCCTTCTATGAACTACATGGGAAAGTGCCTTGTGGAATTATCAGATGAGAGGTTTTAAATGAAGCAAGAAGGACTAGTTTTTAGAATAACACAATTTAACAGAACTCATGCCTATAGAAATATAGAAGGGAGCCTACAAGAAAAATGGCAAGATTTTGCAAGGCCACATAGTGACAAGGGAGAATGGCTTTAGACTCAAAGACAGTAGGTTTAGATAAGATATTAGGAAGAAATCCTTCCCTGTGAGAATGGTGAGGCCCTGGCACAGGTTGCCCAGAGAAGCTGTGGCTGCCCCATCCCTGGAAGTGTCCAAGGCCAGGGTGGATGGGGTTTGGAACAACCTGGTCTAGTGGAAGGTGTCCCTGCCCATGGAAAGGGTTTCAAACTAGATGGTCTTTAATGTTCTTTCCAACCCAAACCATTTTAGGATACTATGATTCTACAAAATACAAATATATTTAAAGTATTACCAAAATAATGGGAGAACGATCCACAACACTTTTCTTCAGCTCTACAGTAAACACAAAGATGTTCAAAACACAACAAACAAGCTGGCACCTGATGGGTTATTAGAGGCAAATGTAACCAACCCATCTGAACGTATCTGTCACAGAGCTCTGCTTGCTGTAGATTGTGGCTGGCACAGCTGGTGACTGCATGTAATCATCATTTTTTAATTACATAAAACAATGCTTTGAAAAAACCCACAACAAATTAGAACACAAGCCTAGAATCAGAGCCCAAACGTTGAGAGGTGAAGTCATGTGAAACTGACATGGGGGATTTCCATCTGGTACCATTTAGGTGGCTGTTGTCTGTGCCTTTCCTGCTGCTGTTACACAGGCCAAAGAGAGCAGCAACCAGTCTCACCAGAGCACTGGTTACAACAGCAGCCCTGGTCCAAACAAACCACCCTGCAAGTGACTAAAGGTAAAAATTAACTGGGGAAAGAATAAAACTCCTTACATTTGAGAGCATAAGCTGCCTTTATCCTTCTGCTCTTCCCAATAGAGACTCATTTTCTGGGGCTGCCTGCATTCACCAGATGCTGGGCATCAGTGCAGCACCACCCAATGCCATACCTGCTCCATTCCTCCCACTGGGAGAGATGCTGGTGAAATCCAGAGCAGCAGTCACGCCTTCCTGGGGCTGTGAATGTGCAAAGCACCACCTCCTACTCAAACCTAGCAGCACTGGCTCCAGGAATAGCTTTGTCCACCCAAGTAATGTCCTCTGGCTTCCACCACACTGTGTCCTTTGCATCAGGTCTGAACTAAGGTCACTGTGCTGTCCAAGACAGAACAATATACATCACTGTCCTTCTGTCAGACTCAAACTACAGGAGAGTAACAGTACAGAGCAGTTTTCCCCCCTTTTCCCATGGGATAAAATAGTGGGTACAAATCCAGCTGCAAAAAGCTGAAATAATTCTTTGAGTTATTTCAAGCTGACTTGTTAAGAATGATATTTTCATATAGCAGTGGTCTGTTTTCAGCAGCAGTGGGAATTAATCAGCACCCTGAACCTCTGGGTATCTGCAGCATGGGATTACACAAAGCTGCTGTGTTACATTGTAATTTAGTAAATTATATTGTAATGTAGCTAACTCTGCAGAGAGATACCAGCACAATACAGGATTAAACTCCAGCTTGAGTTCTGAAAACACTTCCTGTCTTTATGGCAGTTTGTATAAAACCCTTGCAGTGAAATTCACACAAACTGCCCGGGATGGCTGAAACCAAAGGCCACAATCTCTCCCCAGTTTGGCTTAACCTGAAATATTCCGGATAGGCTTGGAAACCTTCAAGAAAAATGAAATAAAATAAAAAAACAACTAAAACTTTGGCTGCTGAGAATCCCCCAAGCATGCTACATCTTGTTCTGGAGGGGGAAAAATACATTGAAACACACCAAAACCTTACCTTTGCTGTTACAAAGGGATAGTATAAATTTACTAAAGGATTGTTCCAGTCAAAATTACTGAAACATGACAGAGTCAGTTCTCCAGCAGGTGGGGAATAAACTGTGTCCATTTTACCAGTGTTTTGTTCAGATCCAGCAGAAGAAAATCAGCAAGCAGGCAATACTGGTCTGCAGTATGACCACCCCCAATTTCCATGGATTTCTTTGTAATGTCTGTCTACTCTTGCTTCTACCAAAATATACAGCTAAGTGTGCCTACCAGATTGTGGTTTCAGTGATTTTCTGTAGATCAGGTTGCCACAAACCCAAGCAAAACCTTTCACAATGCCCTATAAAACAAAAGAAAATTAATATCCTCTCTGTGGCAAAACTCACACAACACTGGCAAACTCATGCATTTGTCTTGTAAGCCACCTTCATTCACAAATCACTTGCATGGATTTGGGACACATCTTTTCCACTGACCTAATTGTGGCAGGACAGCAGCAGTTCAGACAACGTGTTTTGTTGCAATTCTTTTTTCCCCCTGTAGCTGTGTCACACACTTAAAAATGCAGCGAGTCCTTAATATAGCAGTGGGTAAACAAACACCACACAAAGCAGCTTGCACAAGAGGGACGTGGATGGCTCGGAGACAGCTCGCTCACATGTTTTAACAAGTGCTTTCAAAAAGAACATTCCAGGCAGTGCTACATTTCTGCCTAAGCCTCTTAGAGCATCAGTTTCCCTTTGAACACTTGATAATCCTAATTTGGGACTCGTCAGAGGTAAACAGCATTTGCCTTTGCAAACAGGTACTAACCAAGTGACACAGTACCCCTTATTTCACAATTAAAAAGCAAAGTTCAGCACATTATGTTCACAGTTACTATAAATAAGAATCTGAGGGGAGTGAAGAACTTTTCAGAGTAATTTACTCTCTGTATCCCATGACCTCAAACAAGTTTTTGACATCCCTGCTTCGGGAACACAGATGATCCTCAAGCAAATTCCATGCAAATCTTAATCCCACTACCAGTAAAGAAACTAAATAAGAAAATCCAGCATCTTTTAAGGCAGCAGTCTGAATATAAGACACAGCCTGTAGTGGCTTCATTCCATATCACCACTGACAAGTTAAGGGAATGAAAATGTCTGGTAGAACTGTCACAGGGTGAGTCTCCTCTTCGCAAAAGCAGTAACAAAAAAATAATTATTTTTAGAATCATAAAATGTCCTGAGTTGGAAGGGATCCACAAGGATCACAGTTGAACATGGATCTGCTGAGGAATCCATTTCTCTCTGAAAATTGATCCTCACTCCCTTACCTTCTACTCAGTGAGAGGAGGGAAAAAAAAAATGTAAACTAAAGGTGAATGAACTTCCAAGATAAGAATGAATAGCTCATACAAACTAAAAATGAAGGAATTCAGCATTTGGCTAGAATGAATGTGAATACAAATTGAGGACTTTCTAGTTTTAAGTAACATCTAACTACACTTTGAGACTGAAAACAATCATGCCATGAGAAAAGAAAGGATTTTTCTCTTACACACATAACTCCACCATTTTTATTATCTGCAAAGCAGCAGCAAGTCAGCTCTACTGACACTTGCCTATGGACAGCACTCAAAAAACCCCCAAAAACCAAACTTAAGCAAAAGAGTTACCTTCCTTACTGATTCCTATCAACAGGACAGTCCAACGCCTAAAACATGCATCACCATGCCATGCTACCCCACAATTGGCAGATAACCCTTGGAGCAGACCAGGACCTGAGAGGTTATACAGGACAGGCTCTCCAGTCAAAGGTTAGAGCTCATATCAGTTCAGACAAGAATTGCAGTCTTCCTTCTGACTTCCTGCTGTCCTTCCCAGATGGGGCACAGTAGTTCTTGGTTTTCTTCCTTCACCCCATCTTCTGATCTTAATCAAGTAATCTCTTCCTTTTTCTCAGCTTCTTCACCCTCCTCCTTTCCTCCCACCAATTTCCTGCTTTCTCCAGCCTAAACACAGAGTGGAGAACACCACTGGAGTGCCTCTGCTTGCTGATCCACACTGCAGAGCAGAGCTGAGTGGCCTGGCCAGGTGGGATGCTGCTCACACTACTCAGTAGAGTCACTCCTGCACTGTGGATGCTCTGGTACAGGATAGGGATGCGCAGTACTTGGAAGGAATGTGCTGCTGCATCACTCACCACTGTAGCAGCAGATTTGCAGGACCAGGCAGAACTCACAGAAGACTGGCAACCCTGCTATGCTGCCACAGATTTCTTGTGATCTCCTGGAGGGATCAGGGGTCCCAAAATAAAATTGGCAGCTCACTCTTGTACAGAAAGCCCAAAGTTATGCTCAGCCAAAACCACATTGTCAGGTAAACTTTATTTATAAACATACAAACTCACGAATTACTGTGCTGAAAAGCACAAGGACCACAGGCCCCAAAGACAGACCATCACCTTTTTGACAAGTATTATGAGGACAACTGTTGCAAATATTATCAATGCTTCTCTCCCTCTCCTCTGAAGGGAGAACACAGCTGAGTATGAACTCCCTGTGGCAAAGTCTGACAGGATTTTGCATCCTCCAACACAAGACAAGCTTCTGGCAGCACTGAAGTTTTGCTGAACAGTGTCCAGACCTCTTGGCCCAGCACAGCTTTACTGTCACAGTCCTCAGCTGGCATGATTTAATGATTATCAGGAATACAAACCATCCTGCCAGGGAAGCTGACTATCCTCCTTTAGATGGGAGGACAAATACTTTACAAGGGACATGTAAAAAGTGGGGGCTGGAAAAAAAACCAGATCCCATCTTCCCTCCAATGACACCCTAAATCAAACAGTCTCAATATCTTATGCTAAAATTATGTTATTTTCTTTTACTTTTCTACTTCTCCTTCCAGCTACCACCAAAGGTGAATTCCTACCAGGGAGCCCTCATACCTACTTCCCATTCAATCCTGAAACTGCCATAGGACAGTGGGGTTGGACTGTCCCCCATCCTGCCACAACAGCTGATACTTTCTGAACTGAATCCTAGCATTTAGGAGCTGTAACCATCTCTGGTTAAACAGATCAGCTTATGTCACTGGCTTTAAGTCAGTTTTTCTTTGCCTCTTTTTCTTCAAAAGGCCAGGAAACCTGGATATGATATGGCTCTAGTTCTTCTGGAGTGACATAGTCTGGAGCATTGGCCATCAGGTCTCGTCCCCTGAAGGATTTTGGAAATGCAATGACGTCTCGGATACTTGGAGCATCAACAATGAGAGAGATCAGCCTGTCAAGTCCTAGAAGCAGAAAACAAATCGTTGAACCACTTGAGTTATGGCTCTGTATTACTTCCTCTGAGTCAGAAAAATCAGAAAGATTGAGTAGGTAATATCAGTGAGCTCCAGGAAAAAAAGAGTGAAGCAAGTAAGGGGGGAAAAATTAATCTCAACCAGTAGCAGAGAAACAGACTTGGCTCAAGAGTAGAAATGCCAACCAAAATAAAGTCTTTCAGTATTACGCAAAGTTCTGCAGTGACAGAGACAGCGCCTTTGCAAACACAACGTAACAAAGTTGGGACAGCTAAGTGGCAGGACACTGTCAGGGCTCTGCTTGACCACTCAGAGCTCTTGCTCAACCAGTTCAAAAGGATTACAACTAAGAGGAATTCAAAAAGAACAAGAATCTCTGTGTGACTGGATGGAGGGAAGTCACACTGAAAGACCACAGATTAAAATGCTACCTTTGTTTTTTGTAGGCTTTTTTGTTTGTTTTGGTGTGTGCAGGGAGGATGTCGTTGGTTGGTTGGGGTCTTTTCCTCTTTTTTTAAACCACAAACTTGCGGAGTTCTAGGAAAAAAACCCCTGACATTATCTGAATTAGTGAGAAAAACAGATAAGGGACAGGGGAAATGAGACTGAAGCAGAGAGCAAGGGTGTGAAAAACAAAGTACCACACTGTCCCATGCCTCCAGACATGCAGCACAGGGATCCTGCTCTACCTGCACAGCAGTGAGAACAAAGATGACATAATCCTAATAAATACATGTTTTGTAGAACAGCAGATGAGGACCAGAGCCACCAAAGTGCGATTTGGTCCTTGCATAAGAACTAAATCACATGTGGCTCTGGGAAGGAACACCCAAACTTTCTGCACTTGGTGACAAGACCTGTTTCCTTCCTCAAAGCTGCTGCAGAGATGGAAGCACCATGGAAGCCCACAGAGTGTGCCAAATCTCAACATTTGAACAGTCACCTCCATCAGGAGGAGACAAGGCTTTTCCTAACAAGGTCAGTCCTGGGATCCAGTATGCCAAAAAAGGTCACAACACACCTGCATCTGGAGACTTACCTAATGCAATTCCTCCATGAGGTGGAGCTCCAAATTCCAAAGCCTCAAGCAGATGGGAAAGCACCTCAGAATCCTCCTGCAAAATTACAGAAGTGTCACTGGAGAAGCAATGCTCTTCCTATTAGCAACACAAGGTGAAGGTGTAATTAAGACATCCATTGCTCAGGGCTAGGAGTTATGTTTCTTTATCTGAGAAGCACATGAGTGTTTCTTTCAGAATATTAAATTAATATTTAAACTAATTAGTCCTTTAAATCTCCAAGAGAACATTAGAGACATCTGTAGGTGTTACCTTCAGCACCTTCTCCAGCACAAAACGCTGTTGTTCTGCACTATGAATTCTGATGGAGCCACCTCCAACCTCATTGCCATTCAGCACGAGGTCGTAGTGCTGGCTACGGACCTGCAGAGAGAAATGAAGAGGCACCTTAGTGAGGCTGGGACACAGCTGCATCCAGCAACAACCTGCACAAAGGGAAAACACACTGGGAATGAAGGCATGGACAGCATTCTTCTCTCAGGGGTATGTTGCGGTTCAGGTACCAGTCATGCTGGAGGCATGGACTGTCTCTCACACATATGGGAACAGTACAAATCCTTTTGTAAAGTTGAGCAAAACCTGAAGCAAATGGGATGAGTGAGAATATAAGACTTCTCACCTTAGGCAACTGTTTCCTGTAAGCTCCTTTTGTCAGGGGCACACATGGATACTGCCACTCAGAGCAATTGGGAAGCCATCTCTTCCAAACAGACATGTACAAGATCACAAAATGGCTTGGGTTGGAAGGGACCTTAAAGGTCCTCTTGTTCCAATGCGAACTGCCATGGGCAGAGGACACGTTCCACTAGACCAGGTTCCTCCAAGCCCCATCCAGCCTGGCTTTGAACTTCCAGGGATGGGGCAGCCACAGCTTCCTAGGCAACTTGTCCCAGTGTCTCACTGCCCTCCTAGGGAAAACTTTCTTCCTAGTATCTAATTTAAATCTACCCTCTTTCAGCTTAAAGCCATTTCCCCTCATCCTATCACTGCTTGCCCTTACATAACATCCCTCTCCTGCTCTCTTGTAGCCCATTTAGGCACTGGCAGGGGCTCTAACATCTCCACAGAGCCTTCTATTCTCCATGGACCACCCCAGCTCCCTCAGCCTCTCTTCAAAGCAGAGGTGCCCCAACCCTGTGATCATCTTAGTGGCCTCCTCTGGGCTCATTCCAACAGATCCACATCTTCCTTGTGCAGTCAGTCCCATGAAGCAAATTAAAACCAGCTGATATGTGACTAGTTTTCCATCTGAGTAGCTGTAAAAGAGCCAGCATGGCAGGTATGAAGTTACCTTGGTAGGATCAGAAGAGAGGAGACTGGCATCTGAAGGATGTGGAGCAGTGAAGGGGTGATGAGCAGATTCCAGTTCTGTGGGATTCTCGGCCTTCGGGAGGAAAAGGGGGAAGTCCACCACCCACAGGAAGTGAAAAGCTGCAGGATCACGGAGTGCCAGCCCAGCTGCCTCCAGGAGGTTGGCACTCAACAGCCGGAGGCTTCCTAATGCAGAGCACTGCAACAGAGAAGGGAGAGCGTGAGACAGAACAATTTTACCATCAGGGAAGTCACTCAAACACTGACCAGGGAAAGAGTGTGTTCTATAAAGGCAGTATCACAGACAGCATCAGCTGTAATGCATTGTTGCCTTAAACATTTTCACCTTGTATCCTGAAATATATCCCCTTTCTGCCAAGGCAGCAGCAGCTCCAGGGTTTGACAAAGACCAAGTAAGGAGCCTGAAAATCCACAGTCTTCCAACTCTTGCTTTTTCAAAGAACTTTTTTAGCCTAACCTCAAGCCCCATACATGTGAATTAAGTGGAGGAGCAGATCTAAGTTCTACACTTTGCAGACAGAGAAACGAAGGCACAGAGCGTACAACAAAATTTTGGCTATCAAGCAAAGCAGGACACATTGTGATAAACCAGTGCTTGGAAGGCAACATCTAATGGCAAGAATACAGAGAAGGGGAGGGACAGAATCTCCCACCTGTAAGTCATTCACTTATGGGAGACAAAATTACCTAGTTGACCTTGTTTTCCAATCTGCTTGATGCCTTAAAAAATTGAGTTAAGGTGAGAGAAAAGGAGGCACTGACTTGTTGCATGGTTTTTTTATATTTCAGCCTCCATTTCAGTTACAATTCCTTCCCAGAATTTGACTGGGGGCAATAAAAGTAATAGGTACATTTCATGCTTCAATTGCTGTTGCTATAGCTTCTGCTCCAGAGAAACGGAAAATTAGACGATGACCTATTTTAATAATAAGAATCAGACTGAGGTCAGATAACATCAAAACCATCATCAGCAACATTCAACTCACACAGCCATCCAAGAAATGCCTCCTACCACTTGCTTGTGTTCCCCAGCTGCCAGCAGCACCACGTCCTCCACCTGCATGTTCAGTGCTTGGATAAGCTCCGACTGCTGCTTCTCACCAAGAAACTTGGTAAGCAGAGACTTCAAGCTTCCATCAGGCCTGCGGACAATTTCCATGATTTCCTTAAAAAAGGTAAGAGTGTGTTCAGTGCAGTGCTGCCCTCTATTGCCTTGAAGCATCACATGCTCAGGCACTGACTCAGCTATTAAAAACTGCTCTTTTTCCTTCCTCTGCCTTTAAACACATTTTGTCATCCACCCATTCCAATAACTCAGCAGCATTTCTGTCTCACCTGGTTAAACTGCAATTTTGCAGACTCCTTTAACGACTCCAAGTCTTTATTTTTAAGATACCTCTGGGGAAAGAACAAGAGAAGACACAGCTAAGATGTGCAAAATCCATGGAAAGCTTGACTAGCATTCAAATCTGCTGACTAAGCTGTTTCCAAACTTCTCAAATTCTTTCATTTCTAGTACAAGTTCTTATGAGGGCTGTGGAACAGGACACGGCCCACAGCACTGGGCTGTAGCTGTGTGTCTTCTGCAAGGACTCCTTTCAGGAAGAGACCCCTCTAGGTGTACACCTGGTTGCAGGTTTTTTCCCCACTCACAGATAAATGTCTCTGGTCAGCAGAGTCAGATCACACCAAGTAACCGCCTCCAGCCTGCAGAAATCAGGTTACAACACCACACTGTTGATGGGGCAGAGCTCAGTTTGGAGGAACAACAGAGAGAACAACTGGGTTGACTCTTGCATGCAATGAAATGCAGTAAATGAGGACCTGAATCCGGATCTTAATTATTTTCATCTACTCCAGTGTTTAGAGAGGCTCAAGATTCCACTTTTGTATTGCTCAAACACACACCTCAGTCCCCTCTCGTGGGAAGCCACTAACTTGCACTTTGTGCCAAAATGAAAGGAATCCCAAGTGCCAAGAGAAACCATGGTCAGAAAGTCCTATTCCCAAAGTAAAACTCAGTATTTAGTGAGTTTATTTTTTCCATAGTGTCCAAGCTACAAAGATGCCCATAGCCAAAATTATATCTCTTGCCCTACCAAAATACCTGGCTGTGTCAAACAATCTTCTGCATCTACTGTCAGCCTTGGATTTGGTCTGTGACATTCTAAGTACAAGACATGAATTTGCCCACCAACACAGCTAAAGCAAACATGAGCAGGACATGTAACCTTCTACCTTTCTCTGCCTAGCCCAGCACACCCAGCCCTGTTTCAATCTCTTCCACTAGGCAAAATTTATTATTGAGATGCACATCAAGAGGGTAACAAACAGCAAGGTGAAACCCCAAGACTATTCCCTATCCTCAAGAGATCTTGCACTCTTTTCTCTTCCTCCCCTTCCTTAGGATAATATATTCTTCCCATCTCCTGATCACCTCCACTCTCCCATCACTCAACACAACCTGACTTACTACAACCAATCCCAAGCTCCCTGAAGGAGACCTCTTCCCCAGTAACAGCAAGGAACATTTGCATACCAACAATGGAATTCAAATTCGCATTTTATTTATTTCACATAAACTGTAAGCAGGATGTAAAATCATCACTTACCACTCCCTGAGGGATACAAATGGCTCTGATGGTGCCACGTGGGAAACTGAGTGCATTCTGCACAAACTGAATGTCTGATTGTCGTAAAGCATCACTGACATCCACGATCTGAGAAAGCAGAGGCAGGAAAAAGCAGTGGTAGTAGAAACATGGAGCAAGAATTCTACACCTGTGTCCTAACACCTTCAACACTACTCCCTTTTAGGAGTTTTGCTCCTAAAACAGTCAAGATGCATTGCTCCCTAACACTACATTACCTTTAAAATAAAATTTTGTGAGGCTATACATTTTCCACAGCCAACTAATCAAACCCTCTTTCTCCAAGAGAAGATTACCTGTACAAAGGTAACGAGACAGCCCCCTTGGCTAAATTACAGCACTCAGAACTCCAGCTAATCATGTATAGATGATCCAAAGGTTATTAGAAGACTAACAGAAAGGAAAAGCTGCAAGTTTCCAGCACACAAACCCTCACCTTCATCCCAAAGCGGGTGTCTGGTTTATCAGTCCCATACTCAGCCAGTGCCTCCTCATATGTCATGGAAGGGAAAGGAATAGTAATGGAACCTTTTTCCTCAGGCCAGGAATATTGCAGGAGGCCCTCTATGAGTCGCTGGATCCCAGCTTGATCTACAAATGACATCTCTATATCTATCTTCAAACAGGGAACAAGAGGGGAATTTCCAAATTAGCTATAGGTTTTGGTTTCACACTGAAACTTGTAGAAGCTCCTGAACACAAAGACAGCGAAACAAGAAGCAATATATGACATCACAGCACAATTGTATGAAGCTGGGGTTGTGACTATGATCTCCCCACAGCCTGATGACTCACACAACGACCTCCTCAGGGAGCCAAATGAGGTAATGATGACAAGGACATAACAAGCAGCCTTGAATGAACCAGGCTAACTCTGCCTGGGATCTCAAGGCTGAGGAATGGGATGCCTGACCCAGCAGGACAGGAGGAGATTGCATCATCAAGCATAAATGGCTGTGTCTGTGAAACACACACCAAACAACTCTGTACCCCAGAAGCAGCACCAAACCAAGCCTTCAGAAGGGGAAGCAGCTAAAAGCCATTTGGGTTGAGGGAGGTGAAAGACAGCACAAGATGTTACCTGTGTGAATTCAGGCTGCCTGTCAGGCCGTGAACCTTCATCTCTATAGCAGCGAGCAACCTGGAAGTACCTGCAACAGGACTTTTACTTAGATAATGACTTCAAGTACCCTAAATTATAGCCACAATCAATATGGTGGCTATAGAATTGATCATAAAAAAGAGAACGAAAAAAAAAGGAAAACAGAGCGCTCTGTTCTCTTTGCAGCAGATGACCTTTGTTACCATCCCTTCAAAAGCATGAAATCTTGAGAGGAAGCAACTGTATCAGCAGCTGTATCCATCTCAAACCCATTATCTTCCAGAGACATGTGGAGGCTGCCAGGTGATCTGTCCCCCAGTAGCAGCAAACTTAACTCTTTCCCATATTCCACTACACTTGTGGACTCTACTAACAGCCCTGCAAAATTCACAGACAAGACCTGGCCTGCAGTTCACTTGTGTGAACAATTATCTCACTCTCCTTCATTTCTATTTGGAGAAGCAAGCCCAGTTACAAGCTTTGCACTCGTGCATGCTGAGAACATGCTTTCCCTGTCTCAGTCATGCTGAGCAGCCCAGTCTCATCTCCAACAATTCTGTAGGTTACGCTTGGAGAGGCTTTTATCACACACTGGGACTCCTCTTTAAAACATGAAACCCATGGCAGTAAGTTTTTGTGAAAGTATCTAAAACTTCACAGACCGAAGCAAGTAAACCCTGCAAAGAACATGCAGAGAACAGGAGTCCAAGAAACTCTTACCTGTCCAAGCCTCCAACCATGAGGAGCTGCTTGAACTGCTGAGGACTCTGTGGCAGAGAATAGAACTTGCCTGCTTCCCTCGAGGGCACAAGGAATTCTTTGGCTCCCTAAGCATCAGCAAGAAAATTGACAGAATTCAACATGCAAGTGGCCTCAACTCTTGACAGAGCACAGGCTGGACACACAAGAGGAAAGGACCTATTTCCCCATTATGAAATCCCACTTGTGAAGAAATGGCTGTTTGTACATTACACTTAAAATCTGTTAACCAGCTTGGTCCAAAGTATCCCAAAGGAGAATTCTCCACTTTCTGCTCTGAAAGACTGATGTGTAATACACCATCCAACACAGGGGTTTAAATGCAATAACTCACTGCATCAATGATTCCTCAGCTACAGCTCTCTTCTCTGTGACTATTTTTGAAGTGAAAGAAAGGAATATAAACTCAGAAAGTAAATTTATTTGAGTATAACAACTGCAATAACCTACTGGTTAATAGGTAAATGTTGGGAAGACAGTGCTTGGAGGAAGTTTTTGGTTTTAATAATCCCAGGACAGACCTTCATCCAACATACACTCTACAAGACAGAATCTTTATTCATCTGAAGGTTCAAAATTAAGACACAAGTTTTCACCTCTCCCCTTTCTCTCCCTTCACTTTTAAAACAATTCACGGATCACATTAGAAGTTACAAGAGCTGTTTCTTAGTGAGGGAACAGAAATGAAGGCTGAGTGGCAACTGACAACTGCACCATGAACTTCCTGAGCAGCTGCAGGTGGCCAAAAAGCATCACATACATACCCCAGGGGTTCTTTTAAAGAGCGTTGGAGTTTCTACATCCACGAACCCTGGGGAACAAACACATGCATCAGACACAGAATATGCTGAGAGCAGGGAGATGACAGAGTAAGCTAGAGCAGGGTTAGTCATGGAGCCTCTCCAAAATCTACAGACTTTGCTGCTTCTAAGAATAAATCCTGTAATGTCAGATTTAAAGGCTCTGAGCTACCCCGATGTCCTGCCAGAACTATTGATGACAGAGGACTCCAAACAGGCTGAAAATTGTTACAGCTTTATGCATTCTGAATCAAGCATTGCTTTTCCAAAAATCACTTCCTGCTTTCAAGATAAGCAAAAGCCCTAACAGAAATCCGTCCCTCTGACATGCCTCAACTGAGTGACCAAAAGAGAGAAACTACTTGCAAAGGGCCTTTTCTCACTGGAATCAGCTAATTTGAAACAACTGGCTTGCAGCCTGCCAGAAGATTTCAGTACTGTTCTTCAGGCCTGCCAACAACTCCCTAAAAACTTCAGCACAAGCAGACATGTCCTTACTAAGTGGGACCAGTTTGGAGAGGTGTAGGGGTGACTGTAAGTGCATCCCTTAAGGAAAGCAGTTTAGAGTTCTCCCTTAAAGAGAAGAGAGCTATCTGGAGTGTGTGGGGGGGGTCCTGTGACCAATGAGATGCTTTGGTGAATGTGAGGTGAATGGGCT
>JAOXXN010000120.1:2290060-2302042 GCA_026770055.1 Myrmophylax atrothorax
AGCCTGGAGAAGAGGAGGCTCAGAGGTGACCTCAGCACTGTCTAGAACTACCTGAAGGGAAGTTCTAGCCAGGTGGGATTGGTCTCTTCTTCCAGGCACTCAGCAACAGGACAAGGGGGCACGGGCTCAAGCTCTGCCAGGGGAAATTTAAGGTGGATATCAGAAAGAAATTCTTTCCAGAGAGTAATCAGGCATTGGAATGGCCTGCCCAGAGAGGTGGTGGAGTCACCATCCCTGGAGGTGTTTAAGAAAAGGCTGGATGTAGCTCAGTTGACAAGGTGTTGCTGAGCCATAGGTTAGACTGGATGATCTCAGAGGTTTTTTCCAACCCAAGTGATCCTGCGATTCTGTGATGTCCAGTTAATTGCAATTTTTAGTTCAACTTTTCAATAAGATCAGAGTAAGGCTATACAGAACAATCTCTGTCTAATGTTTTAGTTCAGCAGTCAATTTATTGCCAGAACTCAGGTTGTTTAGTTTCCTGGATAAAGTTGGTATAATCCCTCTGGCCAGAGCTCGAGTCTAACTAGTATTTCTGAAATGCTTTGCCTCAAGTGAAATGTGCTACTGAAATGTCAAGTTCATTGTGGCAGTGGCTGTAGAATGTGCCATGAATCAGCTCTTCTGTAATTAGTGCTTTTTCCACTGTTTTCAACAGAATTGCAGACAACTTTTAGGGATACAATGGATAGACTAATAACTGCATGTGTTTTATACTAAAATGTTGCATCCAAGGTCCTGAGAAAAAAAACTTCTACCAAACACTTGAAACTCAAAAACAATTTTTGGCTAAAAAAAGTCACACTTACTGCATAGCATTGAAACGTTTCTTCTCCCTATCCCAGCTTTCTTTGAGGTCACGAGCTTCCTCCAAAAACTCAGAAGACAAGGTCGTGTGGTCAGGCTGTTTCTGCTGTGTGTGTGGAGATGACCTTTCTGTGAACATGCCAGAGGACTTCACTTGTTTACCTCTGTTCCTGGCCAATGGGGCAGAGACTTACACGTCCATTGTAGGAAGGTGGTTCCAGAAGACTTTTGACTGTAGTTTCCGCCGTCTGGCCATCAGCCCCCTCAGCCTCAGCTGGATGGTGGCCATGTGGGCTGGATGCAAAGTGGACAAAGCTGCCTCTGCCGTGGAACTCGTCTTCTCTGTCCCCCGCCTGTCCCACCCTCTGGATATTTCATATGCCATCCACCCAGAGGATGCTAAAGCTCTGTGGGACACGGTCCAAAAAACTCCGGGGGAGATCACTCAGGAAGAGGTGGATGTCTTCATGGACTGCCTCTACTCTCACTTCCACAGGCACTTCAAGATCCACTTGTCAGCTACAACACTGGTGAAGGTTTCTACAGCGATTGCCCAGGCACACTGTGATGGCATAGTAAAGGTGAGGTCCTAATGCTGGCCAAATAAAATAGCTGTACCTGAAGGTTTCACGTTTCTTTTGCATGATTTCCTACAAGAAGTTGTTAAGCCCTCAGCTTTTACTGGTCATACTTAGTTCTGGAGTTGGGGCAGCTGCCAGCACAGTATTTTACTACTGTGTTGCAGCAGAAACTACTAGTCTTGGACCAGAAATAGGTGTATTAGCTGTGGTATGAACAGCAAAGTTTCTTTGGCCATCAAGAACTTTTTTTGGACTTAAGATATTTAATCAAAAACCTTTAAAAAAGCTTACTGGCTTTCTAAGATTGTAGTTATTAAGACATGGGCAGAAGACTCTTTACATGTAACCCTCTTCATAAAGATACTGGCCTCCCTGTAGGGGTATCTGTATAATGTCCTTCAGGCCACCGAGGGCAAGTCCTTCAAGCAGTGCAGTATTTTCCTCTGAGGTAAAGAACAGCTTGTGTAAATGCAGTTGCTTGAATTTAGCCTGTCTGTGATGTGCCTTTGGTAGGGCTACTGCAAACCACCACATGCTAGTGTTATATTGCTTGTTTTTATCTCTAGTAGCTTAAAAGTGGCTGGAACAACTTGCAGGTAGGTAAACACAAGATGCCTCAGGCTTTCTGAAAACGGGTGCTCTTGTGGAATGTGTGTTGTGTGAATTCAGTCACGGCTTTTCACGATGGGGATAGAGTTGAAGTCTGATATATATAATCAGAGAAAACAGAGGGACCCTTGGATATCTTGCAAACATCAACAGAGCAGCTGACTAAGCACAGGGAACATTTGGTAGTTGGCTTCCAAGCCTTAAAGGGTGTGGAAAATGCAACTGCAATGTTTTTGTCTATGTGGCTTTTTCTTTCTTGCAGATTCTACACAGCCAATACCTCTCTGGAGTGCTGATGCTACTGACAGAACTTGCAATCTCTCAGATACAGTGAGAACCGTTTCAGCAACTCTTTTATGCTAAAAAGGCTGGCAAACCAACAGGAAACTCACTCCTGCAGCATCTTCTTTCCTCTCAAGCTGGTTGTCCAAAGCTGGACTGTAACTCCTGCACTTGGCTCCAGAACAAGATGTAACTCCATGTTATGCACAGCAAAGACAAGCAGACATTTTGCCCTAAAGAAGGGCTGCAGTAGCAGCTTGTGATCCTTCCTGAGCGTCTTTGTTTTATCACTCTGTTCATTTATGCTTAGGAGACAAGCTCTGCAAATTCTTGATGCAACTTACTGAGTATTTGTGTTGTTTCAAAGAACAAGCTGGTTTTCACTTAACTAGACAGCCTAAGCTACACAGACCTTAGCCTTAGCTAAACTGTGCCTACTCAGGCTAGTCTAAAAGCAAAGTTCAGCATACCTGGAAAAGGGTGAATGCTCTACAATCCAGGACAGGAAAATCCAGGTTTCTAGCTCCCTTTGTAGCCTGCTAAGGCCACTTGGTAATGGGGATAGATGTTCATCTGCATTCCAGTTGGGCTAAGGTGAGTGTTGTGGCACTGACAGCTGTCTTGTGTCCAGCCTGTTGGCGCTCTCACATGAATTAATACACAGGAAAGAGGTCTGTGGATGTCAGATAGTTACTGGGCTTTGCCTGATGTTTGTATCTTGGATGTGATCCTGTAGGCCAGAGAGCTCTCAGGGTTGGTGCTGAGTGCTAAAATTCTGTGTTAACCTTCTAGAGGTTCAGAGGGCTAATGTACAGTGCCTGACTAGAGATTAAAGAGGCAGAAAGGAAGCAGTACCTGCTAAGTCTTAGGATTTTTGTAATACAGTACTAAAAGAAAATATTTTTCATCTTTTGCCAATAGACTGGTCTTAAGCAAAGACTACCTATGCCTAATTAAAACATATCCTTGCATGGTGCTTCTTTCCAACTGTAGCTTAGCTGACTAAATCACCACTTGTTACCTATTAAATAATTTTGTGAACAGCAAAACTTTGAATCTGGTTTCTTGATTCCCACTTGCACAGCATCTCTAGGGGCTGATGATTTGTGCTGTGACTTTCCCCCTAAACAGGGATGCAAGTTTCCTTTTCCCAGTGTAAGACTCCTGCCACGACATAACTCCATGCCTAGTTCTTAACCTATTTCCAGAACTAGGCAAATAAAAATGTGCTTGTTTTTAGATTCCTTACTAGTTGAAGATGGATTATTTTTGCATGTCAAGGTTGCAGTCTGTGGTAGCTCTTACCCTGGTAGAAGCAGCTAAGTGATCTTCTGAGGGTCTTGACAGCTAATCCTTCTGGTGCTTTAGTTTCCTTTTTATGAAGTATCTTAGACAAAGTTTGCTATCTGGAGTCAGAAGAGCACTGACAAAGGAGTACAAGGTGTCACAATAACACAATGTATTTCATTTGAAATACAGGACTGTTACACCCAAGGTTTAGTTTTAAATCTATTGCTCAGCTCTTTCCAACAATTTTGCATAAACAAGCTCTAAAAAATGAAATCCTCTATTTTAACCTCTTCCTTGTCTTGTCCTCATTGATAACTGCAGTTAAGTGAGCAGAGATAGATTTAGCCAGATAGCACAGATGCTTCCTTCCAGAAAAAAGCTGGTTCTGAGTGATGTGCTTCTAAGTGAAAGGTAACACTGAATAGCAGAGGTTTAATGCCATTTTACTTGGACTGGTATTTGGAAAAAAACCCTCTAGCATCTGTGTCCACATAAACCATACCCCACTGCTTTCACCCCAAGGAACAAACCAAGAACAGCATAGAAGAAATTTATTAAGATAGCACTATTTATACAAGTTACTCATGCTAGAAAAAAGCATAAATGATATATGTAAACATTTGTTTACAGAATACTTGTTTTCCTTGTAAAGGTGCAAATGATCTTCAAATGTAAACACAAGAATACCAACCTTTAGGGGGAAAGGGGCTTTTAAAAAAGGTTTAATGACCCATTTATGACTGTAGTGTAATTTTTACTATATTCAAGCACATTAAAGTCTGAATTACATGAATCAAACTATAAAGTTAAAAAACTTAAGGTGTCAGCACTGCCTTTTTCCATCTCAGGAATTTACACTCTACACTTTTAAAACCAGATTTAGTAAGGTCCACAGTTAGATCAGGTGCAAAAGGTCATTCTTTCATACTCAACAGAAATTACAGTACAAACAGAACCACCAAGTCTTGAGTTCTTCCTTCCTCTTCCCCCACCCCTGGGTGCCTCCAGTTATTCATAGTGCCACCAACAGTCCTGCCCCTCAAAAATCTTATAAGCCTCGTACCCTTCCCTGCTCTCACAATACACACAGGCAAAGTGCACAAAAATCATTATAAGGGAGGGCACCATCTCATCATGGTCTGGAATTCTAAAGACACAGACAAGAGGGCAGCTGAGGTGATGCTGGTCTAAGCCTTTTTCAGCAGGAAGGAGCTGGCTGCAGGTCTGCCCTGCTAGCAAGAACGCAAGAAGTGAATGTCAGAATTAACAGATGATAACCTGCACCCCAGCTCCAGACAAGAACTGATACCCAGCAGGGTACGGAGGACAAAGGCTTTTGTAAGTGAGCAACAACTAGTTGTTTCAAGGTTCACATACAGGGGAGAGGAGAGACAAAAGCTGAACTTTTGTACCATACACTGTACAGCAAAAAGGCATCATTTTAAATCCTTTTCCCTCTCACTGTTTTTGGGCACTGATTCAGTTGACAGATGAGAGTTCCAGTTCTACTTCTTGTCTCCAGCAAGACTGAAAAGATACTCAGGGCACCCATCCTCACAGCTCTCCTGTATTCTAAGAGACCCTAAATCATACCACAAGGGTTGGAACCAGAACTGGCAGGACATGGCCCTGCCCAAACCACCAGCTGGTCGAAATGCAAATCACACACACACATATATATATACATATATGAAATACATATATATATATGCACACAGATATATGCATATAAAAAGCTGGAATTATCGCTGTGAGTGACACAAAGAAAATACATGATACAAATTAAATGAAAAAATAAATATACTCTGTGCACAGAAAAGCTTCTGTGCAAAGGTGGCACCTTGCAGGTCAAGTACTTTTTTGAAGCTCTCTGTAAATAAGGCAAAAGCAATGTTTTCTGTATCACTTTTCTCTTTCGCCCACCAAACAGCTGCCACATCCACTGCTCACACAGCTGGAGGGAAAGCAGGAAACCCTCCTCCTCTTCCTTGCCAGACTCCCAGTACAGCATGTAGTCTCTACATCAGCATTGTTTACGCTACAATAACTGTTACAGTTTGGTTTATTCAAAAAATGAAGACTATTTAGAAAAGATACGGACATAAGCAACACTTCTACTTGTGTCCAGTGGTTCCCTGGAGTCTGACAACGTGGTCTCCCGTTGGGCACACTCTCACAGAAGTCATTTTTGTAATTCCATAGAAAGAGTCACCGGCTCAAAGAGTTACATTGGATCTAGACCGTGCATACTAGAGCTGCAAAGAGGTCCAGTGTCAACAAGTCTCTTCAGTTTTTCTAGGAATGAGAACCAAGGGGACTCCCTCCCGCTGGATGCTTACCATATATGGGATTCACAGTGTGTCATTTTGATAACTCCTACACCTCCTCCCAGCCGCCGGTAGTTCATCCCACCATACAACCTGCAAAGACAAGGTTTGCGGGTCACACCAGTTCAGATCCCTCAGGGAGACACCGTGGGAACCAGCCCTTGGGAGCACAATTTGGAGCTATCATGGAAAAACCCCAACCAGCTCTGATGAGCACAACTAGACCATCGTTAATGTCTGTTTAAAGTAGACAATAAGGAAGTTGAGCAGCACATCTTACATACTTCCAAAGTAAACAGCTGTATTTTCTCAAGCCTTTCTCAAAACAGAAACTGCTTCTCCTTTTGACACCAGATCTGTGTTACTCAAGTAATGACTTCTTTCTCCCTGTCTGAAAATGCAAGAAAAGAACTTTGCAGGCTGTAGCTGACCTTGAACTACATTTTGGGTAACACAGGAGCAAGTATAGGTTTGCTCCTCACAATTCAACTAATTTAATTTATATTTCTAATTTTATTAATTTTATATTCTAATGCCCTAAATACAACTGATCCAGGCAAGACAGAACACATCCCAAGCACCATCTGTTTACTGCAATGGTGCCTGCATTTCATATGGATATCTGATCCCTATAGACTCCAGCATCCTACTCATTTCAGCTGCATATTCCCCTCTGTGCCACTGGAGTCTGCTGGCAGAAACAAGGGAAGCAAGTTCTCCAAACAACTCCTACCAATGCAATTTGTTAAAGCCAAACTGCATCAGAATCATTCCTCTGTCAGGCTACACAACTAAAAAAATACCTTCATAGGGCAAGAAGCTCAGCAAACAAAAGGAAGTCCACAGAAGCTGATCGGTATAATGAATTCAGCAAATCCAAAAAACACAAGGTAGTACTGTGAACAATCTCCCAAACTTCTGTGAATGCCTGCCCAGGCAGTAACTCCTAACTCCAGACATCCCATTACTGTCACTGCCTGTGAGAGTAGCTAAAACCATTCAGCTAAGGAATCTTATCACTTGTCACTCTCCATGGCACAACAAACAAGGGGAAATTACTCCGCTGCTGCTTGTGACAGCCTTTCACAAGCTGTTAATCTACTACTAATACTAGCAGGAATAGGAAGGGGTTAAACTGCTACTATAACTCGTAGGAATAAGGACATTAATTTCTTTCTATTCCCCACTCCTGCCAGATTACTACAGCAGCAAGAATACCCATATAAGCTTGAAACTAATTAGCTTTGGGAATAAATACACAAGCAATTGTCATCAAGTACAGTTTTGACTACAAAGGCTATTTTTCCTATTTCTTTTCTGCTCAGTACATATTTTGGATCAGCAATTCAGTAGTATTTCTCTCAGCTTGTACACCAGATAAAATTCTTCCAATTGCTGTCTTGCAGATTTAAGGTGATGAACATCAGAACTTCAAGTGTTCTGTTTCAGCTCCTCCAAAAGGATTTGGAAATCAACAGCCTCAGCTTGAAAGCAAAAAAAATTAGTAGGCCAGATTCTACATCATGGCTGTGAGTTCCTTCTGCTAAGGGCAAGCTTAGTTTTATTGGGAAGCAGCAGAGACACAGCCCAAATCAAACAGGAGGGGCATATTGGAATAGTTTTCAAAATGTGATCCTTTCTTACAAATCCATGCAAGGCAACAGCTGCAATGTGAGTGTTGTGCTGGCCCTACCACACCTGAGTTCTTCACTGTGGTGTGCATCACCTTTCTAATCTGCCTGGGACAGCTCCAGCTGGGTGGCAGCAGCTCCAGTTGGATTTCACTACTGGATTGTCTCCCAAGCTCAACAGTTACCTCCATGTGTTAGCATCTGGATCAAACACCTCAATGGTCTTCAAGTATGTTGTGCCATCAAAACCCCCCACTGCCATCAGCTGTCCATTCACCACGGCGAGGCCAACCTGGAAAACAGCCATCACAGACAGTAACTACCTAGCTGGGATGTCCTGAAAACAAGGGTTAAAATAAAAATATTAATAAAAGGATTTAATAACCATGTTTGGTGAAAGGCAGTCTGCAGGAGAGTGTTGGGGTATTTTTTTTTTAGGGCATGGCAGAAATAAAATACCCTAAAAATGAGACATGGAGAGTAAAATATACATCTCAAACTAGACAATCTCATAAAGAAAAAGGAGAAGGTTCCCCTTACTGCCAGCTGCAAGAAGTATAACCATTTGAATGATAATAGATACACGAGAATCTAAACCTTTTTCATCCAAAAACTCAGGTTCTGGACCGAAATTCTTCCCTAAGTGGGACACATGCACCAGAAGAACTACCAGCCCACAGTCTGGAATGCTTGCTTAAAGCAGCAGAACCACAGGTAAGCCCCTGGTCCCAAACCTCTCAGGCTGGGCCTTGGACCATGTGCAAGCACCTAGGCCTCCAGCCTTTTTGTTTAGCCTTTCTGCAGGAGCACAAAATCACTGAAGTGTCAAATAGACAATAATTTCCACTGGAAAACATGTAGTATAACAGAGAAAGAGCAGGAACACAATGTAAAATGGTCCATGTTCTGGCTTTGAGGAAGTCAGAAGACTCAGGAGAGCTGCAGATACAGATCCATCTGTTTAGCAGTTTCTACAGAAAGCAAATATAGAAGCAGCTGATAAAAAGTCAATGTCTAATCAGTAACTAAAACAAACAGTGTTGGACAGCATACTATGTGCTTTGACAACAAATAGAAACATGTTCTCTGCCTGCAGAACGAGCAGTTGCCCAAATCATGATTCATATGTACCTCAACAGACACTGAAATACTAACATACAGGTAGAACTAATCCACTCTTTACTATGCAATCCAATATCCAGTGATAAATATTCATAACATTTGCATCTGCCCAAACACGATGACTACTTAAAACACTGTGTTAATCTTTTGCTCACAAGTCTACAGGAAGCACCAAGATTAGCAGTTGATGAGAACACGCTGTCACTCCCCAGACTCAGAGGATTCAGTGAAGAGAGGAAACAAACTAAGTGAAAGCCTAGAAACCCTGTTCCCACACGTACCTCACGGCAATGAAAACCCTTTGAAGGCTGGAAATTTCTGTCTAAACACATGCTTACCCAGTTTCCCAGCTTTTTTTCCTCTGGCAAGTGGAAGTTGCCCTCCTAATTCATTCAGAGAGATTCAGATACTAATTTTGATAGTGTTCTTAAGAGCATCTCATATCAACTATGGCTATGTTACCAAGTAAAAACCTACAAACACCTCTGCATCAAGCCTCAGTAGTTTACTCCATAAAATAGACCAAAAATATTTCAAAAGACCCTCAAGTGACTCCATTTTTCAGACAATTTAAACAGCTGTCTAGGGCAAGACATGACTATCACTTTGTTCACTAGTCTTGCTAGAGAGCTTTTTGCAAACTGTTCCCCTCACAGAAGGCTGAGACACAGACAAATCAGACACAGACAAATCAGACAAAAGAAGTCCCGGAAGCTGACAGTCTGCCCTGTGCTCTCACCACATGACTATGTGTGGTATGGACAAGCAAACCAAGCCCAACTCACCCCGCTCCGGCGGGATGTCATGGCCACAACAGGAGACCACTGGTTGGTCCGAGGGTTGTATCTCTCAGCACTGCTGAGTTCTGTTGTATCATCCCTGCCTCCCACAGCATAGATCATGTCCTGGTACACTGCACAGCCCAGGTGTTTCCTCCTCGTCCCCATGGGTGCGATGGTGTGCCAGCGGTTCTCCTGGGGGTTGTAGCGTTCCACTGCGGAGGAAATGACACGGCTTTGGACAACAGGGTTGGCAGGCAGTGGGCGTTTTTTGCACTTTTGAACCCTCATCCAAAGTCTTGCTGTGAAGACACTACAATTTCCACACATCAAGAACACAAGGAACCAGTGTGTTATGTCTTTTCTTCCACAGAATATTTGCTATTCTCACTCCTGCCTCCAGCCCTACAGAATCAATCACATTCAGATCTTCACTCAAGAGGGAGCTGACCATGCTACAAACTGACCTTCATGACCATCTTGCAGCAGTTTTACCTCTGGCACCTTTCTTCCTACAGGAGAAAAGGGCTGCTGAAGGAAAAAAGATGTGCTTGCAACTGTTATGCAAATTATTAAAGCATTGCATTCAGAACACACTGCCAAATGCAGCACTGAGAAAGAAAAGTATGACATAAACAACCAGGTAATAGGGGCTCACAAACCTGGAGAGTGAATTATTGTGTGGCAAAATAATATGTAAAGAAGAAAAACCATCTCAAACTGATCACTAAAATATTCAACAGCTACCTGGGGACACTAAGGACAAACAGGACCTTGACAAGTGCTGACTGGAATTAAGAGACAGCAAAAGGCATACCAGTATTGAGAGGAGATGTTCCATCAGAGCCTCCCACAGCATAGAGGAAGCCTCCTAGCACAGCCACTGCCACTCCCAGGCGCCTGGTGCTCATGGAAGCCACTCGAGTCCATTTGTTTTCTTTGGGATCATACCTGGCAAAAGAATAAACACCAGAGCTTAGTGGAGTGTTGACATCTTCACAAAGGGGCAGCAAGACTGGCCTGGACTCAATGAATCCTGTGGGTCCCTTCCAACTCAGAATGTTCTGTAATTCTCTCCAAGATCCCTGTAAGATTTATACAGTTTTTTACCTCTTCTCTACCTTGTCTACATCAACCACACCTTTCAACAGAACTTCTTTTTTCCCCGTGCCCCACATTTTTTTTTTTTTTTAATAAAAAGTACCTTTCTACAATGTTGAGACAAGAGACACCATCCTGGCCACCCACAGCATAGAGGTAGCCCCCCAGAACTGCTACTCCAACACTGGTCCTGCAGGTGCTGGTGGGGGCCACATCACTGCTCCACTGATTGGTCTTGGGATCGTACCTGGAAAAAACAGCACAAATTACCTGCCTAGGTCTCCTTTAGACTCTTCCATGCTCAGGAGCTACGAAGGCTGTGAAACCTGCCTATCTTGAGCTTAAACTGCAACACAGCTCTTTGTAAGTTGGATAAACCCCCTGAAGTGATATAATGCATCCAGCACAAGTTATTCCAGGGATGTTCAAACTGTGGGTTGAGATGATTCAAGCTGAAGATCAAAGGGTCAGGTTCCTGAGACAGCAGGTTAGCAAGGACTGGCTGGCATGTGGTAACTTGCAGCTATGCAAAGAGCAGCAGCCAGAGTTACTCTCCTCTGTGTTCTCTGCAGTTCACATGAGAACTCAGCCAGCACCGGGACCTGCGCTTCCAGATAAAAGATGAAGGAACCAGATGGACTTGGGAATCCAGAGACAAGGAAACATGGTGCATAACAGGAAAGTGCAGGACGTGGGACATGTAAGGCTAGAGACATGATTCGGGAATATGGGAGTATGCAAGGAAATTGGTGGGAAGAAGGGGAGGCCTGAGGAGGAAGGAGATATTTGTATAGATCATTGGACTTGTTATGCAGCCAAGATTTAGAGTATTAGAAGATTTGAGTCATGATTTGAGTATAAAATTTGAGTCATGTGGCTTTTAGGCATGGGAACTGCCATATCCAGCTCCCAGAAACAGGAATCATGGTAAAACTTCTTTGACTTAAGTCTTTCACTGGTCTAAAAGTGACCTGTTTTCCTTCTTCTGTCTAAGTGCCAAGGTTCCTTAATCCTCTACTTGCCACTCCACAATAAAATTCCAGGACCTTTCCCTCAACATCTACAAAACACTTACTGTAACCTCACCTTCCTCAACAACACTAAAAACAAACCAGCAATTCCAAAGGAGGTTAGCCAGGATCATCGCTCCTCCCAACAATTATACCCAGACCCATGTCTTAAAGATTCCTTCCCTATTCCAAAAGCTATGGCTTGTCCCATTAAACTAGGGATAACATGACACAAGCTGCTATGCCTGGAGTCCCAGTTCAGCAGCAAACCAACACAATACTGAAGGAGTATGCAAGGGAGGATAAAACATAGATACTATGTAATATTAATTTCAGGTTTTCAGCAGAACAAGTACACACTTGGCAAAATCATAGAATCGATTGGGTTGGAAAAGACCTCCGAGATCATCAAGTCCAACCCTTGGTCCAACTCCAGTCCCTTT
>JAOXXN010000120.1:2312309-2325179 GCA_026770055.1 Myrmophylax atrothorax
GACAGAGCTGGAGATGGATTTCCACTCCAGAGAATTCCAGCTCCATGATTTAACCAGACTTCTCTGTTCTTCTACCTATATTTTTAATAGGGTCGCTCATCACTGTCATATCTGAACACTAAACTGTCTCACAGGCTTCAGTAACTTAAGATGGCCTGCAGCCTATCATGAGTACCTTTCAGGTTCAGGGAATACCCATTTAATCATCACCTTTTCAGTTATTTTTAAATTATGGAGGCTCCTGATTCAATCCAACTTCCCTGACATGTTTCAAAAGAAGCTTAATCTTTCCCAAGAATGGCAGAGTAAGGACTACAGAGGGCAAATGGGATTATCAGACCAAATAGTCAAAACAATCCGAGTGTCCACTATCAAGTCTACCACAAAAGAAGAAAATAAAGTCAGGATGATTTAGAGATGAAGAATGACTTAAGAACAGGTAAACTAATTTACTGTCAGGGAGTAGGAATAACATACTATCTTCCTGGTTCCATATGTAATGTTCTAGCTAACTGCTGTCATTCTTTATGGAAGTTCAGGTACCTTTCCCTTATCCATCACATCCCTGAACAGATGCCAGCTCTGCCACAGTTTAAGTGCAACATCCTTCTGCCCAGCAGCACATCAATGCTGACAGATCATGCTTCACAACATGTATGCCATAACTCCAGAAAACAGGAGCCCTTCTGCAGGGATGAACAAAGATGGCACATCTCTGACCCCACTTTGCACAAACACCTGCCAACACCCCAAGCTTCACTATCAAGTCACAACTGACATCAGCACTAAACAAGGAGAATTAAATCCATCTTTGTTTTTAGCAATCAGACTGAATAAGCAGATCGGTGCTCATGTAACTGAAATGCCATTTTACATGTTCCAAGCATATGTGAATTTCTGCCACATATCATACACAATCATTTAAAAAGATGCACCAGCGAAATATTAATTACTAGGAAAATAAAAGAAAAGCAGGAAACTGTTGCCTCTTCCCACATCAAAGGAAAACTATCACTTAGAGCAATGAAAATATATTGAGCAAAATATCAGAATACTGATGGTTTATGGCTGCTGGAGATCCACTGAAAGACCCAATACATGCTGTCTGCTACCAGCTTCTCTGGTACACCGGCATTTGTGAGCTGTCACTGCTTCACTTCTTTCATATTAAGAGTTAAAAGGAAACGTAGCTTGGCTTTGCCACTGCTAAATGTACTTTGCAGCAGGCTTGAAAGAAAGAATTAAATAAAAAAACCCTCGCATCTTTTCCCCTCATTATTATGTCAAATGCACTTTCTAACCACAGGGAAACCAGTCTCTTTGCAGCAGTTCAAATTATTCATTTGAATCTTAGCCTGTTTTCCCATTCCCTCCACACCCTCTCCTTGATCATCATATTCAGATGTTTCAGACCATTACCTCTCCCTCATATCTTAGTTACACAGATCCAGCTGGGCCTCCCCTCTGGGTTTTGCTTTTTGCTCCTGCTCAGTCTCTGCACCTTAAATGCCTTGGGTTTTTTATCCCTACTCCATCTTTTTAACATCCATCACCATTCTCCTTTCCTGACACCTCTGACAAATCCTTCTGCTGTTACGCTGCTCTCACTCTCCTCCACCCACTCTTGTCCCTCACAACCCAAATTCACCTTGTGGGGTTTGACAACCATTTTCAAAGCTCTGCCAAGTTCCTCACAAACAATGCAGCTAAGCCCCCTTAGCAGCAGCACACATAAAACAAATTTAATGGTACCTCTACAAAAACCTCCAAGAAACCTTGGCTGAAGATTAATTTACCTAATTGACTTAATTTCACAGTCCTTAGCAGCCAAGGCCAGAGGGTAAATAATTTAATCCCTGCACCAAGAGATGGAGCAAGGTGGTGACAAACACTCCCCTGCAGAGTTTAGCTCTTGCTAAGCAAACTAAGTGGATTTCATTGTGCATTAGGGGTTTGAAACTATGTCAAACCAACCCCTAGGAGAAAAAAAAAGAGAAAAATAAGAGCTCTATTAAGACACATTACTAGAATTTTTGAAAGTTTGTCTTGACCAGGCTGTCAGTCTAAGTATCTAAACACAGCACAGGCATCCTTCAAATAAAATCTATTTCACATAATTACAGATCATAAGAGATGGGATACATCCAGGGCAGGACATCCTTTCATAGAATCACAGAATATGCTGAGCTGGAAGGGACCCATCAGGATTGAGTCCAACTCCTAACCCTGCACAGGACATCCCAAAAACCCCACCATGTGCCCAAGAACGTTGTTGAAACGCTTCTTGAGCTCTGCCAGGCTTGGTGCTGTGACCACTGCCCCAGGGAGCCTGTTCCAGTGCCTGACCACCCTCTGAGTGAAGAATCTTTTCCTGCTATCTAACCTAAACCCTGTAGGCTTTCCTCAAAGACAAAAAGAGCTCTAAAGCAGATGTCAAAGAGCTTTTTAGACTGACACAGGATGCAAGTAGAAAAAGATTAGATTAAGGCTATGCTGCCACAAGGAATATTGAGAACCCTGCCAATCCCACCACCCAAGACTCCTTGCTGAGGCACTGATTGCAGAAGGGGATGCACCAACTTATGCCATGTGATTACTTGGCCAGATTTAGGCAGTAGACCTAGACCTTCCTAGCCAGGACAGAACAGGATTGTTCTGCCCAAGGCCCTGCTGAACACTTCTTTAACTCACTGAAAAGGAGTCTGGAGCCATTCCTGCATTGTTCCCATCAGCATTTATCTGAGAGCCTGCACTGTATCCAGCCTCATTCCTCCAGGAGAGAAACGGCTGGTTAATGATTAAAGAAAATCGAATGGATGGAAAAAAGAGTAATAACCAAAATCAGAACTCCTGATTCACCCATAACTTATGTCTGGGTAATGCAGAAGCTAGTGATCAATGGGCTTAGGAATTTCCACACTGGATCAACCCAGATGCTTGATGTTAAGCACTGTAGGTTGCTGTTATACACAGGCAAAGAAGTGTGAATTTAAAGGACAACGTCTGCTGACATGTGCTCCACGAGGATAATAATTCCACTGCACTATGTGTGCATTATGCATATATATGCATAGAGAATGAAATGATGAGTCAGTAGCTTAGAGGTGTGAAAGACAGAAGGCAGCACTTGATTCTCACATGGCAGGGGAGCTGCCTCCCCCCACACAGAGCTCAGAGCTGCTCCAGAATACTCGGGGGTGATTAAGGAGGGCTGAGGATCAGAGAGGAAACGTGTGTGCGAGGATAAAAAATTCACACCCAGCTATGCAGATATTCTGGGATTAGCTTCCACCAGAATGCAGGGTTGGGGAAATCAGCAAATACAATGGGATTAAGAAAGGGCTGACAAAGGATCAGTTTTTGTAGCACACTGCTGAGAAGTACAAATGGGAACAGAACACAGGCAGTCTGCAACACTAAGTCAGCTAAATAAACAGGCTGCTCTGCCTCCATTTTATTCTGCTATGCCAGTTCCCAAAACTTCATCCCTTAACACGGGCATCTATGAGACATCCATCCTTACAGCAGCATCTTCCAAAGGTAAAAAAATTACCTAATAATACACATACTGTCATAGAGCACTTTAACTTTCAGAGCTGCATTTTTTTGTTTATGGTAATGTGTGTTTTAGTATGACACTACTAGCAGGCTTTAACACAGTTCAGCAGAAAACAACAGGCTGACTTAAGGCCTACGAAACAGAACAAGTCTCAGGCTAAAAACATCAACTGAAATCCAAAAATCATACATTGCTGTAGTGGGTTTCAGTAGCAAGATACTTTAGTAGCAAATAAAAATAACAAATGAAACCAGTAGCGATTTCTGTCAATGCCTTGCTTTGAATTTAACACATACACAAAGGTAATACTTCCTATACTCAGTACTGAACTGCTAGAACAAAGACCTTTGATTTGGCCCAGCCTTTGGCATCAAAAGTCACCACCACAGCACCATCAACTAAGAAAATGGAAATGCTTTATTGTGGCAATCATCACTCTAGAAATTAGCTAGCTAGAAGTTTGATTATTAGTAAAAATGCCACTGATTCATTTTCTTGCTTAGCCAGCAAGGTTTCAGTATAGTTTCTCAACAAAGTTGAGTTATGCAAACAAGCAGATAAACCTGCCTGCAATATTATTTTACATTACACTAAAGGAGAACAGCAAGGATCTGGTGTACTTGTCCTTATTTACATTGATTAGTTTGATATTCACTGACCAAGCCCAGAAAACTGTTCTGCAAATGAGGATGCCCATACTCTGAAAGATGAGATCATTACTCGAGTTTTCCAAAACCTTCCTGAGCCTTTTGTAGTTTGTTTGGGGCAACAGCTATGTCCAAGCAGCTGGATAACTTCCTGAGTGCACACAAGAGCCCAAAGTGCAGTATCAGGATTTGAAGCCTCCTTCCTCCAGCAGGGTCTGGTTGCCTGTGCTTGAGCCAACTCTGATACAACACTGCTGAAACATGGGAAAAGGTTGGTAGGAAAAAGCTGGGTGAGAATGAGCTGGGAGAGCCTCCCCTTTGCTTGGGGGCTCCTCAAGCCCTCATGCCTGAGCCATGTTTTAAAGTCATGTCTGCACCTGACTCTGCACTCCACTGATACCGACCAGCTGAACTGGCTTCCTGGCTTAACCTCTACCCTTCCTCCTCCCTACGGACTTGCCTGAGGAGTACAGGACTCTTGGCTGACCACGACCATTAGATCTGCTCTACTCTCCTTGCCTGAGTGCTGTAGGACCATGCCCTTCACTGGAGAGAACTCCCCCGGCCTTGCTTTTTCCTTCAGCAAAACCTGACAGTGAGCAAGAACAGCCTGCCCCAACTACCCCTTCATTCCTAATGCAAGACACATCCTGTTTGAGCATCAAAGCATTTTCTCTACTATAATCTTGACAGGAATAGCTGGAATTCCTTGTCTGCTCAAACTGTACTTCCCACCCTCCGAATGCTGCATACATTTGATAAAATCTCACTGTGTTTACTAATCCAGTACTGACCAAGCCTCTCTCCACTTCCCAGGACCCTCCCACGGCACGTTAAATGGCCACAGAGCCCAGAGTAAAAGGATAAAAGGAAGTGCTCTGCCATCTGCCTAGCTGAACTTCATAGGAAGACCTGAGCCCGAAATCCAATCAGGAACCTTTTATCATTTTCTGCTAAGACATGCAGTAGAAGAACAAACAGAAATTTTAACGATCCACTCAGAGGCCCTTAAAACATGCAAGAGTATTCAAGAACTGAATATAGAGCACAACACATAGACATGCTTGTCAGACCAGGCTGCAGCAATAATAAAAAACCCTCTATTTCTTCAGCCCTGTGCTGTTGCCCACCACTAAAACTACCCAGTCGAGTGACAAGCAGAACTTCCATGACAGCAGATCCAACGCCACAAAACCACAAACCAATACATGAACTTCGGCACGTAAATTCTCTGCCTCAGTGGGACATGCAGAAAACAGCAGGCATGCAGATAAATCTAAAACCTCAATTTCTCCACAAGGAACACAAAACAGAGAGAGAAAACAAGAAGACAAGCCAGACTGGCCAACAGTTTTATGTCATTTTGCAAAAACATTTGGAATACATGGTGCTCAACACAAGAACCTGAAAAGCTGCAGGTTTATGTTGGTTAAGATTTAAACAATCTCCATTGTAGAAGACTATGATGGAAGAGAGCTCATCTGCTATTTAACCTATCTTGGAGGAAAAAGAAATTCACTGTCAAAGTCACATACAGTCACACTGTCTAAACCACATTTCCTATCCTGGCAAAGCTACAGAACAGCCTCAGTGATGCCCATATCATGTCCCAGGGTTTACTCATTAGCTCAACTGCAGCAGCGGCACAGCCTTTTTTTGTTGCGCTTGAGAAGTTCATTTAATTAAACAACACCACGCCATTCTTCAAGGGCTTAAAAGACTATTTATTTCTTTCCTCTTTACACAGAACTGAGACTAGTGGTTTCTGTAGCAAAAAATGCTCTGTATATTCATCTATGGTTAAAATTCTTGCCTTCTCTTACATGACTGTTTAGAGAATTACTCATAATAAAGTTTTCCTTCTTTTGACATCCCAAAGAGCACAGACTAAGCAAGCTGCATGGGTTCATTTCATTTAGAGGAGAAGAACCTCAGCTTCCACACAGCCTGTATCACGTACAGAAATATATTTGCTGTTATGCTCTGTCGTGGGATTGCCATCAAACAGTGAAAAGCAACTAGAACTAGCAGGAAACCCTGTTTGCAAACCTGTCATCGAGCTGAATTACTGTGGCAACTTTTTTTCTATGTGACAGATAATGTTTTTGACATAACCACAGCAAGAACTCCCCTGAATTAAGCTTCAGCTGCATCTCCAGCTCATTAGAACTGAGGCAGCTGGTATCCATAAATAGAAAAGGAAATCTCTTCACCCAAGACCTCACCCAGCAAACTCCCTTAGTTAAGGGAAAAGTAATGCCCCTTGGAAAACAAGTTTAAATTTATTCCCAGGCAAATTATTTCATACAATTTGAATACCTAAGTAATTAAACACTGAATTTTAAATATGACAGTAAATGGGGGAAGTAGAGGGGGGGGGACAGAGAATTACTATAACTTGTGTTCCATACTCTTATCCCTTAAAGGCATCTTGTCTTGTAAATTTTGAAAACTAAATAATTTAAGTAAGGACTAAAGAAGGATGATTTATATTCTAATTCTCCTACCCAGGCTTTTAAAAGGAAAAAAAAAAAGCTAAACCCATACATTTTACAGTCTAAGCACATATGAAACCAACTGCAATCATTTATCCTATTTGGATAAGAGAAGAACAATTGGGTTTTGTATCTTACCTGCGCATTGGCTTTCCGTCCATGCACCGTGAAGAGAAACCCTCACCCTACGCTTCAAGACCTGTTCCAAAAGAAAAAAAAAAGAGGAAAAAAGGGTGATTTCTGAAGCAAGAGAACCCCTCTTTCCCCTCTACAGTCTTCTCACAGAATGACAGAACTGACCACAACCACATACTAATGTGCCTTCAAGCTCTTATTCAGCTATAAATTCACAGCCCAGATTAACGATGTCTGGATTGCAGAGAATAAAGCAGAAGAAAACATCACCAACATTAAAAATATTCCCACCACAACTCCATAAAGATTCCTTAGGCAAATGCAACACACACATCATAAAGCCAGCAAACTGCCTGCCTCCCTGAATCCTTAAAACTGTTCTACCAAAGGAAAAAAATATCTGAAGTACCAGGGTGCTCACTCTCCCTCCTTGCTCAGAGCCAGGAGGTATCTCTCCCTCACACATTTAGCAGAGATTTAAGGCAAGCTGGCACAGAGCTGCACAGCAGCTACACTGCAGAGCCAGAATCTGATAGAAGATAAAACTTGTGTCTGGAAACCGAAGATAACTGTGCCCCAGAGGTAGGAGGGATGCTAATAATGGTACTACATCTGCAAAGATTAATGATGCTGCCTGACGCTTGCTACGCTTCCACTCCAAATATTCATTTTCTGAGACCAGTAACAGTTGCAAACTGCACAGGCCTTTCATATTCAACCCCTAACTTCTAATTCTAATGTAAATTAACCCTTTTTACAAGGGCATCACTTGTCCCAATTCCATTTTCGACGACTATTCACTTAGGAATAAATTTAATTCAATTTTTATTTAAAGCAATAAACCTAACTTTTTGTCAAAAAAAATCTATTAAAAGAACAGAAAGGTGTTCTGCTTCAGGCAACCAACAGTAGGACAAGAGGGCACAGGCTTAAGCTCTGCCAGGGGAGGTTTAAGTTGGATATCAGGAAGAAGTTCTTTACAGAGAGAGTGGCCAGGCATTGGAATGGGCTGCCCAGAGAGGGGGTGGATTCTCCATCCCTGGAGGTTTTTCAACTGAGCTTGGCCGTGGCACTGAGTGCCATGATCTGGTAATCAAAGTGGGGTTGGATTAAGGGTTGGACTTGATGATCTCAGAGTTCTCTCCCAACCCAACTGATTCTGTGATTATATGAAGCTCGTGGGAAAGGGCAGGAAGAGCTGGAGATGCCACCCAGGCTGACCCACCTGTCTGCCCTGCTTGAGGATGGCGGGGCTGGCGGCGGGGCTGCGCTGGGGGGTGCCCAGCAGCCCCGTGGGGCCCAGCAGCCCCAGCCGTGCCGTGGGCAGGTTGCGGGACGGGATCTGGAACTGGCGCGGGTTCCTCCGGCCCAGCCCCGCCCCTGCGGATCCGGCCGTCGGGAGCGAGTTCGACTGGCCAAAGCCTCGGCTGTGGAGAGAGAAAGCACCAGGGTGAGACACTGACCCCTGGGAGGGGACATGGGGAGAGGGCAGTGCTGCAGGAGAGGGGTCCCGACCCTCCCATCCCACTGAGGATGGTCCTTCCATCCGGCACGGGCACTGGGAAGGAGAGGTCTGGATGTGCAGCATCCTTTCTTCCTCCCGTGTGCCAGGCACCCTCCCGCCCTTCTCACATTCACATCTGTTTGCTTTAAAGTTTATTCTACTCCTGCAAAAGTGGCCTGATCTTAAATACAAAAAAATAACTCAAGTAATACCCCAGGCACCTGATTTCTTTGAGATCTGTTGCATGTGGACTCTCTGGAGTCTAATAAAAGTTCATTTTATGCTGTTGGGTTTTCTTTATTGGGAATGCTTGAAGGGTTGGACCTTTTCCCCTTCCACAAGACTCACTTTCACAAACACGGTCCTCTCTGAGATTTCTCAAGTTCTATGAAATTTTGTGAGAACCAACAAATCCAGGATTTACTAGGGAGGGCTGAGCAAGAGGTGCTTTCCTGCAGAGGTGGGACTGGCTCTGCATCCACTCCCATTTTCACACCATAATCCCTTACCCAGCTCCCCGTGGCCAGAGCAAAACCATCCAGACCTAAGACCACAAAGCCCAAACATCCTGCAATACACATCTCAGAACACCAAACCATCTTTAATTCCTGGAGGGAAGGGTTGCACACACCAGCATCCCTCTCCAGGTGGTTTTTGCATTTAAAATCCAAGTAATGGCACAAAAATAACCAGGTATTCCTTGGAAACACATATGGGTCCCCTCACCACACAGTGTCACCTTGGTGTCCCTGCCCGTTCAGCTGGGCAGCAAACAGGGCCATCAAACACCTTTGCTCTTGTCTGTTCCACTTCTGATCCTGCCTCCAACACTGAAAACACTTGTTTTAATCCATTCCAAGTGTTTCATGGCACTAGGGAGCACTCTGGTTCTGTGCTCCTTCCCTCTGAACCCTCATCCAGCTGTCCCACTGCTCTCAGTTATCTACGAAACACCTTCTTTCTTGAGAATAAAGCACTTCCACCAGAGTGCCACAAACTTTTGCAGAATGACACAAAGGGCTGATGTTGGTGCTGAAACTGATCTAAAAATATCTCTTCTTGCCGTACCCCAACACTTCCCAGGATCACCTGAAATCCAGCTCCACCTTGGAAGTGAGCAAACAGTGTTTCCAACACAGCCCTGCCCAGTTCCTAACATCATCCCCCAGGCTCTGCACACTCCAAAGGCTGCAAGTCTTTTTTTTACCACTTGACAGCTTTTTGGGAAACTCCAGTGCTGATGCCATCAACAAAGGGCAGCAGAGGCCGAGCCCAGTGGTGGGGATGTGCTGCACAGCTGGGAAGTACCAGGTTTGGAGCCAGGGAGACTTGGTGTGGTCAGTGGGGAAGGCACTGACCACACACAGAAAGGAAACCCCATTCCCTTCCCAGGGATTCCATCAGAATTCATCCTTTTCTTCTGGGAGACATTGGTCCCACTCGGAATGCTCTTGCTCTGGCCACTACATCTGTCCTTCCCCTCCCAAAATCCCACATACCTCCTCTGCTGCCGATAGCCTGACAGCTCCAGGAGGGATTTCCGAGGGAAAGACCGAAAGAGTTTCTGCACCTGCTGTTTCCATGACAGCAGCCGCTTCTTCTGGATCTCTGTAAACGCCTGACCCCCCAAAAGAGAGAGAAAAACAGGAATTGTATGAGTGTTTTTCTGGACAAAGGGAGCAGGGATGTGTATGTGGGTGTGTGGGTGAGAAGAGCAGCTGGGCAAGCCATTAGCAAGTCAGGAGGGAAACCCTGGGTGCTCTCAGGGATTGACTCATCTCTGTGGGAGAAGATGCTCTGGCAGCATTCCTTGTGTCCCAGAGTGACAGCCCAGCTCTGCCCCGAGGATGCCAACTCCTTTTGGCAGAGCAGGGGTTTGATGGTGGGTCCCAACGGGTGGTGACATTTGTCACCTGGACATCACTTTAGGAACACTGCCAGGCTAGGAAAAGCTGGAATTTGGAAAGCTGAGCTGCCTTGTGGCATCCTGCATCCCATTCTCTTTCTCAGGGCTGGGCAGAGCTTGGCTCTGATCCTGCCATCAGGAGTCTCTGCAGGAGGTGACCTGGGGTGAGTCCTGTCACCCACAGGGGCTCCCTGCAAAGGCCACCCTGGCAGGAGACAGACCTGATCCCAAAGCTCCAAGGAAGGGGGTGTGGGTGAGAGGGACACCCACATACCACCACTGCTAACTCTAGACACCCAAGGTCTCCGTGGTGCCGGTGGAGAGGAGTGGAGGTCTCTGGAGGACCATCTGGAGGCTCATTAGTGCCTATTTGGTTGCTCCAAACCCCTCTCAGGAGATGCTCTCTCCTGGCACAGATTATGCCAGAGCCAATGCAGAGCGTGGCCCTGGGACATGGGCTGGCAGGAGAAGTGCAGGCACTCTGGGAAAAGCTCCATGTCCTCCTGGCTTTGCTTTCCAGCCCCAGGCCTTGGCTCCCACCACCTCTGCTCCCTGGGTGTAAAACCTCCCTCCAATCCCTGCCATAGGAGCAGGCGATGGAAGCAGTACGTTCTTCCAGCGTGGGAGGAAACACTGCAGGACACCAGGGACACCAGGCATCCCTCCCCGCCACCAGGCACGAGCGTGCTGGAGCCCTGTGGTACAGCCTGAGCCATCCTGAGCCATCCCCAGGCCAAGGCAGATCTGCCAGGAGCAGAAACAGATGTAAAATCCCTGTTGCAAAATCCCAAGACCACGTGTTGCAAAAGAGGAGGAGGCAACGCCAAGGGATTGCCGGGTCTGTCTGATGGGAACTGCTTGCACGTTCATCCCGGGATTCTTCCTTTCATCCAGCTGCTGGTGGGGCTGCCACGAGCCAGATGAATTTCCCAGCTCCAGGTCTTGGCAATTAAGTGAGCGTGGGGGGAAGCAACACTTTCCTGCACCACGGTGAAGCTGCGCCCGCTCCAGCCCTGTTCTGTCAGAATTACTATTAATACCCCCCAAAAATATTTGTGTTAGAAACCGAAAGGTTTATATAAACAGACACTTGGGAAACAGTTTCTATGTGATGGAAGCAACAGTTTTAGATGATCTGTCAGGACTCACCTCATGGATTAGACATTTGTCTATGAGCTGTAAATAGGAACTTATATTCTCCTCATCGGGTCGGGAAACTAAAAGTTGTGTGCAGACTGGAAAAAAGAGAGAGAAGGGAAGTGAGGATGGGGACACCCAGATGGGATCCAAGGTAGTCCAACAAATGCTTTGAACATCCTGTTTCCCTTTGTAACCATGGGCAGGTTTTCTCAACAGTGAGAAAAATTGCCCTTCCCCAATTCCTGCCGTGCCAGCCTATATTTAGGGCCAGATTTTGTTCTCTTATGAAGGTGTAAATCCAGAGTAACACCACTGGAGGCCCCAAAATTAGACCTGAGCAACTCAGGGGCATAGGATTATTCCCTATTCCTAGGCAAGAGAGCTCCTGCTCCTATGACCAAAGTCTGCCCCTGCTGCAAATGGAGTCCTGCCTTTCCTGGAGGATTTTAACCTCTTGGAGCTACTGCCATAAAAGCAAGTGGGAACGAGTTCATAGATGAAGGAGTTTCTCCTGTCATAAGCCCTAGGCAGGGATGCCTTGCAGTCCAGGAGGACACCTTATCCTGGCAGGGCTTGTGCCACACTTTGGCATTTGTCACAGTACAGAGCCCTGTGTTTGGCTGTGCCTGCTGGGAATCAGCTGGGGACAAACTCTGCACCAGGTTTCTATATAGAAAACAGCTCTTTTTTTTGCAAAAAAGGATGGAAATAGGACTAAGGCTGATATTTCTTTGTGGCATCATAAAGAGTTTCTTTCTGATCCCATCCTCCTGAGGATAAGACTCCCCCCTCCTCTTCCCCAGGGAGATCTTCCTTCACTCAGCCAGCACTGACACCTCAAGTGCCACCAACAGGGGTTAGGGCATGTCCAAGATCACACAGATTTGCTCCAAGAGCCCTGTAAAAGCACAGGAGGTCAGTCCCCACCTCACATTGCTCCTGTCACATGCCAGAGTGCTATCCCTGATGCAAATCCATGCACACCCCACACCAGGGATGGAACAGCAATGGAGTGTTCTTGAGGTCCTGCATCTAAACTGGGGCTTGGACTCACTGACCCACTCAAGATGGCTCATGTCCAGTCCATGCACCACTGCTACTTCCCCAGAAACAGAGCAAATCCAAGGGATGCTGCTGAAAACACCTCTGGACCAGTGGGATTACCCCAGGGCTCTGAATAGGAAGGGAGAGGATCCCTTCTGCCCCCGATAAGGGGAAAGGATCATATCTGCCCTTGATCTGGGTGAGGGAAAGGGATACTATCCACCCTTCTCCTGGGGCATGGAGAGGATGCTACTGAGGCAGAGAGAGGATGCTACCCACCTTGGACCTGGGGCAAGGAGAGGACACTCCACTTTGGACCCAGGGCTGGGAAAGGATGCTCTCCATCCCTCACCTGGGGCTGGGAAAGGATGCTCTCCATCCCTCACCTGGGGCTGGGAAAGGATGCTCTTCACCCCTCACCTGGGGCTGGGAAAGGATGC
>JAOXXN010000120.1:2330309-2348891 GCA_026770055.1 Myrmophylax atrothorax
CATTATCTGCTCCTCTGGGAATGATCACGTCAGCATATTTCTTGGTCTGAGAGGAGAGAGCACAGTTACAGGGAAATTGGAAAGACACCAGACTGGAACATCATCCCTGGTTCCTGGGGCATGTCCTTGCCCTCCCCAAGCCAAACTCGAACCCACTGATTGCTGACAATACATTTTGGATGCTCTTTTTTGTGTTCTTCTCTATGTTTCAAGGGCCATGCTTTGTGCCCTGACTCCATTTGCATGAGCTCATGCCAGTAAGAGGCACTCTAACAAAACCTGGAATTAAGAAGCCTCATGATCACAAGACTCCAGCAGCTGATGCCTTTGGGAACATTCTTCCTGCTGAATCCATCCAGACTTGCTATAAGAGCAAGAGTTGGCATGCCTGGGCACAACAATATGATGTACTTGGGATGAGGGGAGAATTCCCTACCACATCGCCTGTAAAGAAGGTGTGATTCAGGACACCAGTTCTGACCTAGTTTCACCTGCAGGTGCCAGTCTCAGTTTCCCTTCCCCATTTGTGTCAGTTTTACAGCTGACAGCCAAGCTGCACCAAGCTAGCTGGGTGATGGGTGTCACCTGACACCTACAAGTGCTTCCAGACATATCAAAAGTCACCAGGATATGTAGGATCATTTCAGTGCTGGACCACTTGGCCAAGAGCTGGTTTAGGAGTCATATAACAGCAACAGTGGGTGCTGAGCCTGCTCAATATCTGCATGCAATTGCTCTGCAGCTGAGCACCAGGTTGGAAGTGGGAACAGACCACTGCAAAGCTGTGGGTAGGGACAAGGTAGCTTTCTGCCCTCCCTGTTTTACATTCCATCCTCCTACAGACTCTTCATCACAAGACAGTGACAAAGCAGCGTCTGCTGCTTTACCTGGCTGGGGACTTTCAAGGAGGGGAGCCTTGCAAACTGGACCTCCCTCTTGGGAAAAGCCTTTTGGGATTATACTGGAATTGGCCCCCAGAGCCACAACTGAGCGAAACTGAGAAAAAGGAGCTGTACAGGAACCAAGAAAAGATCTTGTAGCACAGAAAGAATCAGGCCCTCTTATGGGAAAGAGCAGAGCTGGCCAGATAGACAAGCACAGAGATGCTCCTGAGGCTGCAGGCACAGGTTTAATTTCTGCCTGTGGTGCTGGCCAGCAGTTCCCAGGCTGCAGTGGCTCAGTTCCACCAGAGTAAGAAAAAATTCCTCATATAACTACATCTGCCTGAAGAGCCATGAGAACCAAAGCACAGGGACCCCACCATGAGGGCCAGGAAAGGTGTACAATGGCTAATCCTGCAAATGTGCTATTTCCCCTGCAAGTTCTGCAGGACTGCAGTGGTCTCCCACATGCAGTGTCCTTGTCTGCTAAGAAGCCTGGCCTTCATTATCAGGAGGAGTTTCCTTTCTCTGGGCAGACCTCGCAACCCTGGGCCACCCTGGCCACTGACCAGTCAGGAAATGAAACCTGCAAGGCCACATCCCAAGGCACAGAGAGAAGGAAGCTTCCCTGCTCTCCCAAGCATGAAGCCAGCAGAACTGAAGGGTGAAAAGGGCAGGTAGAACAGTCCAAAAGTGGAGGCAGCCACAGCAGACACTGCCTGGGGGCAGTGATCTCCCCTTTCCTGGCTAAATGCAGACAAGGATCTTCTCTCCCAGGCTGGCACCTGCTGACCAGTGCTTTGTCAGGCCCTGTGCAGGAAGGGGTTTCTCTTGCCACGTCACCTTCCCCTCAGGAACGGTGATCTCACCAGGAAGGCAGTGTCCCCATTTCGCCCTGCCCAGGCCAGCACTGGCACCCATGTTTTGGCCAGATCTTGCAGGGAGGGAGCAAGGCACAGAAAGCTGGTCTGAACTCTGGTCACAAAATGCCCCTGCCTGAGGAGGTAGGCAGGTTATGGGGTATTTTTGGCAGACTTCTGTGTGCGTCACTCCCTCAACTTACCGGCAAACAGAACTCCTCGAAGGCAGGCTTGACAAAGGTGATGTACTGAGATAAGATCTGCTCGAGGTCCCTGCCTCGCTCACTGATGTCTCTTAGCACTGTAGGGAAGATGTAAGACACAGTCAGGAGATGAGACACCAACCTTTCCACTCTCCTTCCCTTCAGTACAGCCTCTGACCTGCCACCAAAGTATTTTGCCCAAGGTCTCTGTTCCTGGAAGCTGTTGCTGTGTCTGAGCACATCCCAGCCCAGCTACAGGCTTTTAACCTGCTTGCAAGATTTCCTGCAAGCCAAGGGCTGGATGACCTGACCAAGAGCTTTTCTTGGCCTCCCACCCTTCTCAGCTCTGCAAGCACACTCCAGCTGTAACCAGGGCCACCCTAGTCCTGTCTATTCTCAGCTGCATCTCTTGCCTCCCTCTTGTTGCTCTGCCCATCCCAGTACAGATGTGCCCAAAGAATAGAAAAGCAGTGGGGTTCACCCATACACATGTTAAGGTGCAGTTTAATTCCAGTCTACAGAGGTGAGGAGAGTAAAACTCAACACCCTGCTCAGCTTTGCCAGGCTCCTCACGGTATCCCCTCAGCTGAGTGGGATGGGAAGGTGAAGCAGGCTGAGCGGGTGCATGGAGGAGGTGAGCTCAGGAGAAAGCCAGAGGGCAGGAGAGCAAGCTGGCCTCCTGCTTGTTCTGCCACTCAGGCCTCACGCCCTGTTTGCATGGGCTATTTGGGCCGCTGCCATCTCCACTTTGAAGCCACTTCAGTGTGGACAAGTGCCCCAGTTCAGCAGGAATTCAATTCACGGGTAAGAGCCAAAAGAACCCTGTGCCCGAGCAGACGGCTCTTGGCTCTCCCCAAGGGGCTGTCTGGCTTCTCCCCAGCCTGGCACTGGGTTAGGAGTCAGCCTTCCCTCATGTCCCAAGCAGAGCCAAGGCATGGCACTGCCAGCCTGCATGACCTGCTCAGCAGCCAGTGCCCTTGTGCTCACAGGGGTAGGACAGTGCTGGTCTGGCACCGTCCCCAGGGCTCTCTTTGCCCTTGGCCAGCAGCTTCACAGCCTGTCCTTTCACAGCCCTGCACAGGGAAAGTGATAGGGAGGGGAAAGGGATGTGTGCCAGCTCCTTGCCTGTTTCAGGAACCAGGCTGCTCCAGAGAGCAGGAGTAAGCCCCAGCTCAAACAATACAGGAAAAGAGGCAGCGAAAATTAAACAGGCTTTTGTTTCCCAAGTCCCACATCCTATTTGTTCTCTGCGCCAGGGCAGGGAATGGTGTGCTAACAGCATGTGCAGGAGGCCCAAGAGCTGCTCCAGGGTGCAGCGGCTGGTTCTGACAGGGCAAAGCTCTCCTGCCTGGTCCCAGGGCAGACTACAGCAGGAACTGCCCCCCACAAAAATACAAATCAAACACCCACTGTCTTGCATCTGACCCCAAAGCAACAGATCCCAACAGCCGTGGCTAAAACCATGCACCATATCCGGAGGGCTCACTCACAGGGCAGGCAAATATCCCAAGGACAGATCAGCACCCAGTTGGAGCCAGCAGACATCACTCAAATCAAGCCCAAAACATGCATGTGACACTGGACCTGGCCCTTTGTTTTAGAGAAACTGGTCAAGGACAGGGCAGTGAGGGATCTCAGCCAGAATCAGGTCCCTGATCCCCATGGATCAGGCTGTTTGAGGTACCTCACAGACCTTGCCCCTTGCACTCTGCTAGCAGCACTTTTCTTGGGAGAGGTGCTGGGATGGGGACAGTGCAAGTTGCACATATGAACCCCAGCTATTGATCAACTAAGCTGTCAGCATGGTTTCCAGGAACCTCATTTCCTGCTGCTGCCTGGCTGAAAAGCCCATTGATGCAACCCTTTAGGACTTCTGGGACAGAAGGATGACTCAGGGCCACATCACAATCTAAGATCCCAACTTTTGCTACGAGCTGCCTCCAGCTATGTTCCAGGGACATGATTATACCTCTGGTGCCTCATGCACAGGCTATGCTTTCCCAGAAAAGCCAGGGAGATATACAGTAAACAGAATTGATGCTGCAGTGCTCCTACCAGCTGCTGAGAGCAGGAAAATAGCCAGATTCCTATCAGAACAAGAAGTTGCCCTAACTATGAGACACCAATACCTCCATTAGCTGAGGTGCCCCCTTGCAAGCTACTGATGGTGAGTGAAAGAAGTAAAAGCCTTACAAGAAGCAGCGTGGGCACAGCAGTGACCCGACCTGAGCTGGCTTTGGTGCCCACTAACTCCACATAACACACAACCTCTCCTGTCCCGAGTGACCACCATAACAGATGGAGCCCAAAGTCATGGACTAAATTAACTCAGTGGACACTTGGGGCATATTTTACAGGGGTGGTCTATAAACTGGGGAATGATATCTGTGTGTTACATCAAAGGATGGGTAGAGTGGTGGTGGGTAAAGAGACTGTATCAGATAGTGTGGGACATGAGCATGATGGAAGTGGTTTGGAATAAGAATGTACTGGTTTTTGCCATGCTAGAGTTAATTTTGTTCACAGTGGCTGGTATGGGGCTGTATTTTGGATTTGTGCTAAAAACAGTGTTGATAACACAAAGATGTTTTCATTATTGCTCAGCAGTGCTTAAACAATTCCAAGGCCTTTTCTGCTCCTCACCCCACCCCACCACCAGCAAGGGGAGGGTACATAGCTGGGACAGCTGACCCCAACTGACCCAAGGGATGTTCCATACCATATATATGATGACAAGGAGCTGGGAGAAGGAGGAAGGGGAGACTTTCACAGTGATGGCGCTTGTCTTCCCACATAACCGTTACACATGATAGAGCCCTGCTTTCCCAGGGATGACTGAACACCTGCCTGCCCACAGGAAGTGGTGATAAATTCCTCATCTTGCTTTGCTTGTGGCTTTTGCTTTACCTACTGAACAGCCTTTATGTCAACCCACAAGTTTTCTCACTTCTACCCTTCTGATTCTCTCCCCTATTCCACCAAGGGAGGTTGAGTGAGCAGCTGCGTGGGGTTGAGCTGCTGACTGGGGTTGCACCACAACATGCTACCCCGGGGCTGGGTGTTGACCCAAGTTCCTGCACAGCACAGTCTGTTTAAGGGATTAAGGCTCACATTGAGGGATCTTGAAAGTGCGACCTGCTAATACGTCTCCCTGCAATGACTGTGCTGTCACCTCCCTTGGATGAGTCATGCAAGAACAGTGGGCAGGGTCAAGAGGAATGCATAAAGAGATTTTAATTTCTGTTGATGGCATCCCAGCAGCTGAGGAAGTTGTGTATCTGTCTGACAGCAGGAGGGCAGGCAAGACCAGATCCATTGCAGAGTGGAACAGTCCCATGCACACAACACTCCCAGACTGACGCACTGAGACACGCTCCTCACGTCACAGCACCGAGCTCTGAAAGGAACCACTCCTTCTGCATCCTCAGACACTCTGTGCAGCCTGTTGGAGCCAGGCAGGGGTAGGGACAGTTCAGACAGAAGTGGACTCTGCCCCAAAAGTCCTCAAATGCATTTTTAGTCAGCCAGGAGGTGCTGTATCAGTGACCCACTCCTAAAGGCTGCTTCGAAATGAACAGCACCTCAAGTCATGCAGTCCCTGCATAGCTGGAGTCCTCCTATGTCAGTTGGCAACCCACAGCCAAGCCAGCTGGACACAAGGAGTCCTAGAGAGGGATATTCTGGTTCCCAAGGGTCTTTGCCCCCAAACCATCACCCCAGTGCCAAGTACCACAAAGAGGCTCTATGATGCATTGCACAGAACAAGATGTACAACCAGACTCTCCATCTGCACTATCCACAATGGACATTCTCACACCCAAATGCCATCCTTGGAGCATGTTACCTATTAAGTTGTCTTTATCTCAACCCACAAATTTTCTCACTTTTACCCTTGCAATTCTCTTCCCCTGGGAGACCCACACCCCAGGTCCTGAGGGGATCTATGAGGCACTGTCTTCTGACTGAACTGTCCAGATGCTCTGCCTTGCCCACCACACCCTTCCCCGCTGGTACTGCTGACTGGCAGCAGCTGCCACTCAGCTGCTGGCACAGGGCTGGTGCCACAGAGCCATGTGAGGACATGGGAGGCTCAGTAGTCACACTGCTGCATGCATCACAGCAGGAATCCCAGACAAGGCAGCAAAAATCCCAAGAGACATGGAGCAAGGTGCTCTCCACCAGGAGCAGCACAGCTTTGTGCCAACTCCAATTCTGCTCTGGTCACTGTCACCTGCCTCTGTGACCAGCTGCCTGGATCAGTTAAGGGATATTTCTGTCCCTGCTGCCCGAGGCACGCTCGGGCCTCACCTCTGCGGGACAGCCGAGTGTCTGCATCCGTGTCCACAAAGAGCTTCATGCGGAAGAGGTCCCGCACCTCCTGGCTGTAGAAGGCCAGAATGCCTTCGAAGAGCACCACGTCGGCAGGGTACACGGTCACCGTCTCCTCTTTCCTGGCAGGGGGAAAGAGAGTCAAAATATGCTGCTGGGGTGGGAAACAAACGAGAGGTGGGGGGAAAACAGCAGTGCTCCTAGGCACAGCTCCAACCCTGGGACATCACTGCTGCACCAGGGGGGTGACCAAGGAGAGGGCAGACCTACCCCACCGCCGTGAAGGGAATCCAAGGCATACGTACGCTTCCTGGAAGGATAAACGGCAGAGCGGGAAGCACACTAGCCTTCTCCCCCCACCTCAGCCAGCTGCTGCTTGTAGGTGTTATGTGCCAAGCCATAAAGCCCAGGAAAGCCTATGCATGGAGCTTGACTCAGGGGAACCTGCACAGCCAGTTCTGCTTCCCTGGGAACAAGGCAGTACTACCCTGACAGCACAGCACTTTTGTGGGAAACAGAGCAGGGTCACACTATCAATGACCAACACAGGCATGCAGAAACAAGCTGAACACATGCAAGGGAAGAGTTACAGGAGCAAGAAATCTCATCCTCCTCCTTTCCTCCCAAAGCCACTGGCAGAAAAGTGTTCAAGGCATCACTGTGGTGCCCTTTAGTGTGACAGCAGCACCAAGCTTGCTGCCTGCCTCCCTCTCCTCCACCCCTGTGGCCTACCCACAGCTTCTCTTCTGGGTACAAGTGGCACTGCTGAGCTGTTTTGAGCCTGGAATCCTTGTTCCAGTTGCAAAGTTTCTGGGGAGAGGAAGTGTGGATGAGGGGAAAAAAAAAGGAGGCCTTAACCCCCTGCACTGATGCCTGTATGTTGCTGGATGTCACTGCAAGGCTATGCAGCTTTCCAGACTCTCAGACTGTGCCTGTATCTGCCTGATCCTCTAACCAAGGGGCTGGAGCAGTTAGGATGGAAACTTTTGGCCAGCAGGTTAGGTGCCTAAGAGAAGGTGTGAGCAGGGCAGGCGGATTGGGCTGGTTGTTGCACCACAGGGCGTTAGCAGAGGCACGGCAAGGCAGGAGCAGCTGTTAGACCTGGAGTGGGAGACAAAGTCATAGACAGGAATCTGGACCGTCTTCCCTTCTGTGATCTCTTTGAGTGTTTTCACGATCAGCTCGTTGTCAAAGGCATCTGAGGAGAGAGGAAATGTTACGGGTGGCAGCTTCTCAACCTCTCCCACCCACCAGATGCTGAGCTTAGCCCAGCCAGTCACTGGCATCCTGCACTGGGCACAGACAGGCACACAGACTTGGGAGGAAAATCCTGCACCTCCCCATGGGGGTAGCAAGGCCCAGCTTTCCTGGAGCCAAGAGTCTTCATGGCTCTGCAGCAGGCTGGGATGCAGCCCACAGGGATCAATACCACCCTTGTACAGCAGCACTGACAGCCCAGGCACAGGAAGGCATCTCCTCCAGGGCTCCAGCCCTTGGAGAGACTGGAGCAGTGTTCCAGCCTTGAGCTGCTGGACAGACAGGGTTCTGTTTGCTCAGTGCTCGCTGCCTCCAGCCATTGTGCTCATGGGGACGAAGGGACAGTGGCTCTGGAATTTCCCCACCAAGCCTGGAGATAGTTCAAAGAGCCCCTGTTGTACTAACAGGGCACGGCCCCCTCAAGGGGTTTGCAGAGCAGCTGCAGAGACGGTTCCCTACTTGAGGGAGGGACATGGAGCTGCTGGCTCCAGAGGGCTGTGCCAGGCCAGATCTCCCTGGCTCTGACCCAGCTGCACCAAACTTTGCAGCTTAGTCTAGTGAAGGGTGTCCATGCCCATGGCAGGCGATGAGGAACAAGATGAGCTTTAATGTCCCTTCCAACCCAAACTATTTCATTATTCTATGAAAAAAGATGTTGAAACTGGGAAGTGTTTTTGCAGGAAGAGGAGCATCTTAAGAGTCTGAGAAACCTGCCCTTTCTCTACCCAGACACTCTACCCAAGTGGCAGTTTCTTTCCCAAGAGAGAAAGAGGCTATACTGGAGGGGACACGGTTGGCCAACTCGGCCCTGTGCAGAGACAGAGCCACAGGGTCCATGCAGGCTCTTTGCTGGTGGAGCTGGGGGTCCCACTCCAGCCCTCGCCCCACACTGTGTGACAGATCATCAGTGCTGTTCTCCATTCACCTGGGTGGTCAAAATTGAACTGGCCTTTGAGTGCTTTGGATTTCTGCTCTGAGGTGAGGACCCGGTAGAAGCTGTCCTGGCTCACAATCACCACCTGCTTCTGGCGGTAGTCCACCTCATTCTGGCCCAGCAGCTGGACGATCTTGGAGCATACTGAGGACTGGGAAAAGAACAGCAAAGGGAGCAAGTCAGTGGCACAGGGAGGATGTCCCCAGGTAACACCCACTCCTGGGTGCATGGGGCACTGCTTGCTGGATGTCCAGCCAACAGTTTATGGTCCTCTTGAAGGCACAGCCCAGGGAAAAGTGCTCTAGAGGCATCATTGTGGTGCCCTTTAGTGTGACAGCAGCACCAAGCTTGCTTCCTGCCTCCCTCTCCTCCACCCCTATGGCCCGCCCACAGCTCCTCTTCTGGGTACAAGTGGCAGCAGGAAAACAGTCGGCTCCTGCCTGGGTTCAGCCACATGCCCAGGGGCCCCAGCCACTCCAGCCTGCCAGGCAGCTCCCTATGGAGCAGAGCTGCATGGGGCACTAAGGCTGAGCCTCCTCCTTGGGAGGCAGCCCAATGCCTTGGCTCCCCCAGTCCTGATCCAACCCAGAAACCCCATCACAGCATTGGCAAGGAGAGGAGAGAGGCCTCAAAAGGAGAGCCAACAAAATCCAGGATGAAAAGACACCAGGAAGAGAGTTCTGGGACTTTATCAGGGATCTCTGCCACAGCTGCCAGGGCTGGGAGGAGTAGCTGCAAGCATATCCTGGTGCCTCTTGGCACAGCAAGCCTAAGTGCACTGCAAAGTCAGTGGCTGGGGAGCCACGTGGCTCTGGCTGCTGGTGCAAGATCCCCACGAGCGCTGCTGGCACCAGGACTGGCACCTCTGACCACACAGAGTGGGCTGCGTGAGGGTGTCCAGCATCGCCTCTGCTGGCATCACAGAAGGCAGGGTCACACTGGACCCTGCCATTGCAACACAACTCAGAGCACAGCTAGGGGGACAAATCCCAATGCCTGGTTTAGTCCCTTCTCCTCAGTCACAGGAGTCCTTGGCCACCGTGTAACACAGCAGTGTTAACTGCATCACTGCCTGGCAGCTGGCACTGCCCTGGCCAGCAAGAGCCAAGGTCAGGCTGCCTGGGGAGTGCTCTGCTGCCTGCAGAAGGCCCTGTGTGTCCTGCCTGCTCCTGCCCCACAGCACCCACTGTTCAGGGCAAAGAGGGTGCTCCTTGAGTCAAACTGAGCTCCTTCACCTCCACACTGATTGCAGATGCCCAGATGAGCCACTCCTGGCCCCAGTCACCACAAATACTCTGCTGAACCCTCTACTCTACAAAGAGAGGCTTGCTTGCCCCAACCTGCCTGTCCCAGCTTGCCAGTGGCTTTTTCCACGCTCCCACCTCCTGGCTGGTTCAACCATCTGCTCCATACCTGGCTGGCAACCTCCAGCTGCAGAGCTGAAAACAGTGCTGGTGAGAGCAAGCAGGGAGGGGAACACACGCCTGGCAGAGGGAAAGGCTGTTTGCCTGAGAAGCTGGAAGATTTGACGGCATTCCTGTCTCCAGAGACCGTCTCTTCCCCTCCAGGCCAGGCTGACCTGACTTGGCTGTGACCGCTGGGCTGTGAGTCAGCCCCAGCCCTGCTGGAGAGTCTCCACTCAGCACTGCTGCGGAGCAAACTGGCTTGGGCTGCCCAACAGCAGCCTGGGCAGCCTAGGGCACCACTCCAGGTTTCAGGTCAGGGATGGGGTCTCCCTGAGCATCCCACCTTTTTCTCCTGCTTCTCACAGCTGGCAAGGTGTGCTTTCCAACCCACACTGGCAGCCCTGCCCTGCAGCAAGCTGCTGTCATCCAGAGCAAAGCCCTGCAAGTCAGTGCCAGCCACCTACCCCCTGGCACGCACAGGCACAAAGCCGGAGCCCGTTGTTTCCTCTGTTTGCTCACTCCCCATATCCTCCTGCAGCCTGGGTCAGCTCTAGTGCTTATGCAGCTGTATCCCGTAGGTTTCGCAAAACCAGGGCGTGCACAGTGCCTCTCCTCCACTTTTCCTGCCCGCTCTCTCCCCCAGACATCGCTGCCTTGCCATGCAGTGAGGAGAAGCAGCACAGCAGGGTTCAGCCTTGGCCACAGCTGCTGAGGACACCAAACTTCCCAGGCCCTTTGCCATTAGAAATAAACCACCTTTCAGCACAGCCACACAGCTTCCCAGCCTGTAGATTCGCAGGCTCCATGTGGGTTTGCACCAGAAACTACTTTCCCCAGCCCAGGGGAATGAACAGGACTCCTTTACTTTGGATCAGTGAAAATAACACACCAATTGCACTCACTCTCTCCCCCTGGACCTCACCATGTGAATGGGCAATAAAATAATTTGAAAGTGTCAAACAGTTCCTGCCAGTCTTTCTTCTACCTTAGGCACACTAATCTCCATTTTACTGATCCTGGAAAGCAAAGAAGAGTCTCCACCAGCCCTGAAAATCACCTCTCTGTCCCACGCCCCATAACTCAAGACACCCAATGGTGAGAAAAAAACCAAGGAGAAAATATCCCTCAGCAACTGGAAACTAGAATACACCATCCCCTTGGGGTTCCAGGATGAGGATCAGGGTATATCCTAGCTGCATTTGCCATCAGGGCTCTGGGTGGATGGTGCCTCTTGCAAAAGCATCCAGACAGATGCTACAGATTCTTCCCTTTTCCATGGTGGGCTCTGGAGAGCTGGCAGAAGTGGTGGAGAAAGATGACTATGAGGACACCCTGCTCTCAGGACCATGCTCAGGTTCAGCATACCATACCACCTGAGTGAACAGGGATGTCACCGCTGGGCTCTGTGAAGAGGCAGACATGTCACCTTGGTCCTACAGGTGTGGGCCAGGGCACTGCTCACACATTAAACATGCATTAAGTGCAGCAGGACAGAGGGACAACAGGGGACAGGGCATGTTCCTCCAATCCCAGAGCTGGGTTCAGCTTGCCTTAGTGGTGCAGTAAACCTCAGCAAGGTCCAAGTGATGGTTTTTCCTTTTCTCACTATGATTTGTGATGGAAACAATGGCTCATGAGGGGCATTCTCTGATGCCAGTCAAATACCTCTCATATCTGGACAGGCAGTTTTTCCCCTTGGTTGATAAACACTCTCTGTCAAGGAGGAAGAAAACCCAAAAATACATAGCATGGAAATTCCCCTACACAACAGGAACAGAAACTCCCGGCCTCAGGAAGTGTTCCCTCAAATGACTGGCATGTTCCCTGCTTAAACTCTCTTCTCCCAAAGCAGCACAGCATATATACATGACTGTGAAAGATCCACCAATAACTGGAAATGGCCACATCCAGGCTCTGGGGAGGCTGGCAGCTGCACAGAAAGACCAAGACTGAAGGAGGACTCCAAAGTACCATGCCAGGGTGCAACCAGCCTGGATGCAGAATAACCCAGGGGACATGTGCTGACACACACTCAGCACCCACTTGAACGGACAACCTGGGCTCAGATTCCTTCCTCTGACAATTCCTATCTGTTTCTCCCAGGGGAGAAGACAGTTGTTTCTTCTCTGAGAAGCCCAGGACTGCAAGGGATAACTTGAGAAAGATGACATGATGCTACAGATGGATCCCAACAGTGAAACTCCAGGATTTGTGTCCCATCCCTAGCTCTGCCCTACATGACATCTCATCTGCAGATGACAGCCACGCCAGGGCTCCTTGGCTCTGCTCAGCCCCTTTTCCATACCCGCATCATCCATGCACACCTCACCACGACCCAAGGTGAACACCAACAGTGATTCAGCCACAGTGCACTCCTGGCAATAGGATGCCTTCCTCAAGCAAAAGCCTGCCCCTCCTCCAGAACTTGGTTTAAACTAAATATAGCCAGGACCCAGCAGCCTCCATGGTTGCCAAGCAGACCTTTCCATGTTAACCACAAAAAAAACCAATGCAGGACTTTCCAGGCAGGCAGGGAGGGAGCAAGCCCTGGCCCCTGCCATCAGTAATGACTTCCCACATGGTGCACTGAGGGGAACTTGGCTCCTGGTTTGTGCAAACTGGCTGCAGCCCCCGGAGCTGCACTCCCCCTGGCTTTGTGTTCAAGCTGCTCTCTGGGAAAGCTGTGCCAACCAACCCACACCATACACAGACGGTGGGGAGGGAGGCACCCGCACAGCACAAGCAGCAAGCCTGGAGATGGTATTCCTGAACAGAAGCAGCTGCAGCTCCCCTTGCAGGACTCGTCCTCTGAACCAAGCACACAAATAGCCAGTGTTCAAAGAAGAAGTGCAGCTTTATTCTGCTGGGAGGAAAGATGCAGAGGGCACCTGGGGGAGAAATTCAGAATATTTTCCCAAAAGATGAGAGGTGGTACACAGAGGAACAAACTCAGATGGGTGTTCAGAGGCCTACCCCTGACATTTATTTGGAGCACATTAATTACCTATTTAATTCATGGCCTATAGCCAGCTGCTCAGATAGTCTTCAGGAGTTGACTAATTCCCCAACATTATTATGCAGATTATCCCACAATCCCTCTCGGGTAGCTCTCATCAGGCATTGAATTATGACTTCAGATGGGTATTAGGGAGAAAGCTGATGGACAGTGCCACAATCAACCACCGTAAACCACCACGTGAAGGTGCCAGGCAGGACATACAGCTGATGCCTTCAGCCCCAGGTCTGCTGCAGCAGACAGGGCAACGTAAGTATTCCTGCCTGCGGGGGATAAGGCCTGACCTTGGCTGGCAGGAACTCCTAGGCACTGTGCAGGCAGATATGCTAAAACACCCTCGCTGGGAGCAGTCTGTCCATCCCCAGGGAGCCTGGCACTGCAGAGGGGTGTCCAAGTTCCCACTACAGCTGCAGCATGGACCTCCCATCCTCCCAGGAACTCCAGATGCAACACCCATCAGGAGTGACTTACCCAGATCAAGTCATTCCAGCCCTAAAGAAACACTGAAAGCTGTCAGACCACTCAGGAGCAGGTGAAGAGCTGTGCCAGAAGCAAGACCTACCAGGAGAGGCATGTGCTGGGCTCCAATGCAGAAGGAGAAGCACAGCCTTCTGCCACCACTGCAGGCTGCTTGCCCTGAGCCAAGCTGCTGCTCATGAGGACAGTCCTCCTCAGTGGAGGAATGCCCTTGGCCCATGACAAAAGCTAAAGCTGTGAGCAAAGACAGACTGCAGCAGTCACATCCCACGAGGGAGAGGAGCCCAGAGATTATCCCCAGGGGCACCACTGCCATAATGCCCTTCCTGTAGGACTGGGATTCGAGCAGGCTTGACAGGGGCTGTTGATGGCCCTGCATCCACAGCAGCCTGATTGGGGTGTCCTCATCACATCCTTGAGGATATAAGAGAATCACCAGTTTGGGGATCTAGCAGGGGTTTTCTTCCCTAAGATCAAACATCAGGGACCACTGTAATTACTTGTTTCATTTCTCCAATGTACCCTGTAGCATGGATCTCTTTCCAGGCATCACAGGGGGCTATTACTCAGCCATATCCCTGAAATCAGGAGCTGTGGTGATGCTTTTCCCTTCTCTTCAGCAGCATACGAGTTACAGATTTTGGTATCTTCATGACGGTTATGGTAATTATAGAGTACTAGGAAGTGCTCAGTGGACTGGGGTGACACACAGGACAGATACCAAATTGGAAAGGGTCCCAGAGCATCTATCAAATGTCTGCCACAGTTCATGACCCACACAATCCTTTCCAGTCCTAAAGGAGCACATCCGTATGGCAACACTGGGACTGGAAACTTGCTATTCTTGTACCAAAAGGCTGGGCCTCCACCCAGAGCTTTCCCAGGCAGGTTCACCATTCCTGCCTTTCCCTTCGTGAGCCATAGGTCAACCAGCCTGGGAGTGGGATAGCCAGGTTTCTGTTCACTCCCCCTGGGATGCACTGCATGTGATCAGCAATCCCAGGCTGGAGCATAAACAGGCACAAACACAGAGGCTCTAAACACAGATTAGGCGTGGGGAGACAAACCCTCTAACACAATCCCTCCCAATCCTCCAGTTTTAGGCACAGGATATTTTTCTCAAGTCCCTGCTGCAAACTCCATAGCCCAGAGCTGGCTGAGCCCACGGGACTACGGTAACCAGGCTCCACAACCAACTCACACATATTCCATCAGTAACAGGAAAGGGCTGACCCATCAAAACGTCCTGTGTATCAGTCCGATCGGGGCTGGCACAGAATAACATTCTGCTAGAAAGTTTGATGAGTCTCCAGCACACATTGACACCAGTGTTTAACAAGTCAGACCTTGTGATACAGGGCTCCTGCCAGCCACGGAACAAACGTCACCAGGAAATGGTGCTGAACTGGCACAGGGCTGCTGAAATTCCTGCTAGTCCCCCTGGGTCACTCCCAGGTCTCCCCTGGTTTTCTTTGTCAGCCATCCAGCTGGTGACATGGTGGCAGTGACCCCCAGACTGCTGTGAGGGACCTCAGCCCTTGCTGGGGTGGGGACTGAGCTGTATCACCAGAGAAGCCCTATGCAGAGATGGAACTGCCTCATCCAACTCAGGCCACTGCTTCCCTGGGGACCAACACACTGGCTGTCCCACCCTGGCTGGGCAACACCAGCCTTCTTCAGCCTCCTGGGCTGCCTCTTCTAGGCAGGCAGCTCAGCCTCAGCTAGCCTTCTTGGTGTTTAAAGCAAAGTGCCTGCTGGAGTAACAATGAAGAACACACCCGGCTGAACACGGGTTGCAACCTTGGTGCTCTGCAGTCTGGAAACTCTGAGGCTGCATGTTCAAACAGACACTGGCAACTTGATGTACTAACTCAAGACCCAAATGATGCAACCACAGGGCTGCAGTGGCACCCATATTCAGCCCTCACTAGTTTGAGGGATGAACAGCCAACAAAACCCCTTAGAAATCTGTCGTTTCTTACAAGCTCCTGTTGGAAGGAAGCAATCAGCACCTCACTTCACGTGGGGACAGCAATTAATGCTTCAGCCGGAGCTGAAAGAGCTCTTCCCACCCCTGCAGCCACCCCAGCACCACCAGCAGAGCTGCAAAGGTCCCAGCAGCTGAAGAGAGAACACAGGAACAACTTAAGGAGGTATCCCAACACTTCCTAACTCAACTCAGTAGTCAGTTCACTGAACTTTCCTCCAGGCTGCAGCCTGGCTGCCTGCCTCACATGCTGCAGTCCAGGTAGTCAGGAATCTCTTGCAGGAGGGAAGGAAGCAGCTGTTAGCACCAAGACCAAAGGTGTAAGAGGGAAACAAGAACTTTAGCAGAACACTTGAAAGTGCATAGGATGAAAAAAAATGCTACAACCAGCCTTCAGAGTGCCTCTGAGCAAGTGAGGCAGTTGCAGTCATCTCCAGCTTTGACTCAGGAGGAGAGGTCTTAACGTCATGTCATCTCCTTCACCCCAGGAAACAGCAGCAAGCTTTGTCCAGGCTGCACAGTGCTTGGACTTCAGGGGACAGTGCAAGAAATGCTGCCTCCCAGCAAGCTTTTGTGAAGAGCTGTCCCAACTGAGCTAACTCAAAACAGGTACAGGGCAGCTGGCACTGCCCTCACAGAGGCTGTGGCATCCCAGCCTGCCTGCAACCTCTGCAGCTTTCCAGTTTTACTTCCAACACAGTCCAGATTTCTCTTCAGAGCCAAAAACCAGGAGACCACTCAGAATTCCACCTCCTATTTGATTGGCCAAAGTTGTTCAAGCCTCTTTAGTTCACTGGGGAAGAGCACTCAGCCTTTGAGCTCGAGTTCTCAAAGATTCGCCTTTAAGGAATACCAGCCAAACACCCTTCAGGTCTGTGGGAAGGCCCAGCTGCTTCCAACACCAGCTTCCCCAGGGCACCACGGGACACAAGTCATGGCAAGCTACAAACCCAATGCTGTCCTTCCAGAGCCTGACCATGCTGGTGCATCTAAAGAGGGGCTGTGGGGGCTTTTTTGCCCCCATCTCAAACTTAAAAGCAGCAGTGGGAGGAGCTGGGGGGGCCTTGGAAGGCAAATTCCCTCCCGTTATCTTTGGGTTGGTGTGCTGCCAAAGGGGCGTGTTGTGACAACAACCCTCAATTGGTGTCAAGGCGAGTTGGAGGGATTTGTCACTTTCCCGGGGGAAAGGTGCCGGCTTCACTTTCCTGCTAGCCCTTTGTTTTCACCCAGAGACAGCACACCGGCACAGCAGTCCCTGGGCCAGATTTTAGCTGCAGGCAAGCCCTTGGCTAAGCACATCAGCCCCACCACTGCTCTCCCAGAGTGTGCTGTGTTGCCCAGCACAGGGACAGGTGGGGGACAGCCCCTCTGCACCCCTGCCTTGCATTGGCACCACACGTGTCTCTAGGGACAAGCCCCCGGTCCTTTTTTTCCTGTTGCTTCTCCCCGTGAAAGCTTTTTTTCTTTCCACCAGAATATTTCTTGCAGTCTATCCCCACCCCAACTTTGTAATGTTCTGCATGATTCCCTTCAGTGGGCAACACTGCACAGAGGTTTGTAGCAGCCAGCAATCACTGAGGGGGGCAAAAATCAAAGCTGAGAGACAGGAAAAGCCAGTTAGTAACATCTCCCTTGCTAGAAAGAGCCACTTCCCTATTTTTTTTTCCTAAGGCAGCCTGCTGCTATTAAGCATTTTTCCTTTGAAGTTGAGAGCCACTGTAGCGTATTGTACTGTAATCACTGCTTTTACCTTGTGGGCCTGAGACACCGTGTTCGGAGACGTAACAGTTCAGCAGCACCAGACACGATGTTATTGGGACAACTACAGAGAGGCAGACCCACGCATCAGAGAACAGACAAACCCAGTGTGTTTGAGTCACCAGGAGCTGTACTGCAGGAACAATCCAGCTTCGGTTCCCACTGGGGAAGATTGCATCCTCCCTCACCATCTCTCCCCTGTTAGAGCTGGATTTTTCCCCCCCTGCAGCAGCAACAGCAGTCCAAGAATCAATAGGGTACTCAGAGGCACATGCTTAAACACCAGGCTGAGATACAGCAGTTTGGTTGTGCCATCCTTCAAGGGAAAAAAAACGGGGTCCCCTCCTCTAAACATGAAACAAAACAGAGATGTAAAGCTCATCCTCCTTCTGTGCCGGCCCACATTCAGTTTCCTTAGCAAGAAATATTTCAAAGGTATGGCTACTTCCAAATGTATTCATGCTCTCCGAAACACCTCTTAAAAACGGAGGTGGAACGTGCCGCCCTGCATAGAAAGGCTGATGAGCTGTGGAGCTGGTTTTACTGCTCTTAAATGAGACAAAAAAAAGTAATTTTCTTTTCATATTGGGTGAGAAAGCGACCTAGCTCAGGTTACACAAATAAAATAAACCCTACAGTGTGAAATAACTCAGATGAAATGCTAAGAAGCCATAAGGCTGCCCTGCGCTGCAGTTTGGGTGTAGCACCTCCCGGGAACACCCGCACTGCCCCGGCGGGGACGCTGCCCCGGCCCCGCAGCCCTCGCCCCGCTCTGCTCCCACCTGCGCTGCCAAGGGCCAGCCCCTCCCGGCACAGCAGCCAGGAGGTCGTTATGCCGCTGTGAGTCAGCATTTGCTGCAGAATCCCCGCTCCCGCTACCCCAAAGTTGGGCAGGGAAGGGCACCCCCATGCACGACCGACACCATTGAAAAAAATAATAATGAAAAAAAAATAAGTTAAAGAATCGCATCGCCCCTGTGAGGCGTGCAACCCTCAGGGACCAGTCCCAGGTGAAGGGTGAACGGGGAAACGCTGACCACAGCCACCGGCGGGAGGATTCTGCAGGGGGATGCCACCTCCCGCACGGCCGAGCCGGGGCCACCCTCACCCCGCACGGCCCCGAGCTCTGCTCGCAGCCCCCTCCGGCCGGACCCCCTCGCCGGTGAGGCGGAGAGGCGCAGGGCACCGGCTGGGAAGGAGCGGGTAAATCCCTTACCCACCCCGCACCCTCCATCCACGTGTCCGCGGCGCTCCGGCCGCCGCCCGGACAGAGGCCTCGGCGGCCGCGCTCCCTCCGCCGGCTCGTCCTTGCCCGGGCAGCCAGCGAGCCCACGCGGCTCCATTCACATCCCCACCTCCATCCCCATGTCCGTCCCCGGCCCCACCCGCGGCCCCGCATCCCCAGGCCGGCCGGCGCGGCGGGGCCGCGGGGAGCGCACGTGGCGGGGCGGCCGCTCGGACCCGCCGCGCTGCC
>JAOXXN010000120.1:2379900-2393815 GCA_026770055.1 Myrmophylax atrothorax
CAGGGTGTCCCAGCAGAGTGTGCCTTAGCCAATGCCTGATCCTTCCCAGACCTGGAGCCTCCCTTACACCTAGTACTCAGCTCAGCACAGCTGCTCCTGTGTCCTGGGATCCAGTCTGGCACTGCTGGTGTCCTCTGGAGGGGCAGCAGTTTCCATTCCAGTGGGCTGAACTGCAGCACTGAGGAGCTTTGCCTGCCAAAATTTGGGATATCCGCAAATGCTGCAAGTTTTGTGTAATTCTGTGGGCAAATTTGCTCAGCGGGGTCATTTCTGGGAACCGAGAAGTCAGTTCAAGGTCTCTGTTGCTGGTGACCTCATGTGTTTTTGTCACCTGGTGGCATCAGAACCACTGTGTCCAGCAACCACTGTGTTCATGGGCCACAGGGTAATCTCATGTTCCTTGTCCCCAGGGACTAGTTAGCTGTTGTAGCAGCTGTGGAGGGGCTTTTCTGAGCACCTCTGTAGCAGGATCCAGGCAGGGAAGGACTGTGGAGAGTGCTGTGTTTCCTATTGTGAGCAGCCTGTCCTGTGTCCCAGGTGTGCTGCAACGGCACACGGGTGTTTGTGGAGAGGAAGATCCTGGATACCTTCACAAAGGAGGTGGTGAAACGCACCCAGAAAATCAAAATTGGAGACCCACTTTTGGAAGACACACGGATGGGAGCCCTCATCAACCGGCCCCACCTGGACCGTGTCCAGGGCTTTATCAAACAGGCGAAGGAGCAGGTGAGATTGTAATGCTGCTCTGAAGTGTCTCTCTCTTGTGAGACAAACAGATTGGCAGCTGCTTTCCTGCCACATGCCTTCCCAGTTAAGCTGGGGTTTTTTGTTATGATTCAATAGCTTGATGGGTGTTTTGGGCCACTGGATATGTAAGTCTGTGGGACCTGGTGGGGTGCATCCCAGGGTCCTGAGGGAATTGGCTGATGTAGTTGCCAGGCCACTCTCCATGATACTTGAAAAGTCATGGCAGTCAGATCCAGAGGAGGGCCTCAAAAATTACCAGAAGGCTGGAGCACCTCACCTGTGAGGAAAGGCTGCGAGTTGGGGTTGTTCAGCCTGGAGAACAGAAGGCTCCAGAGACACCTGATTGCAGCATTTCAGTACATAAAGTGGGTTTATAAGAAAAACAGGGACAAACTTTTTTGCAGGGCCTGTTGGGATAGGATGAGGGCCAGGCAGAGCTGCAGCAACTTGGTGGGATGCACCTGGATGTACCTGCCTACTTTCTGCTTGGCTCTTTTTCAGGGGGCACAGGTTCTGTGTGGTGGGGACCTGTACGTGCCAGATGATCCGAAGCTGAAGAACGGCTACTACATGCGACCCTGTGTGTTAGGTATGATCCCTCCTGCTCATGATACTCTGGGCTTGTATGTGGATGTTGCTGGGTTTCTTCCAGAGAAAACTTTGTTCAGGATAACCTGGCTCTGTGTATGTCCAACGTGTGGACAGGCACTCACATGGATGTACTTGAGGCTGCCAAGAACTGCATCCAAAGAAATCTGTGCTGTTGGAGGGTCTCACAGGAATTGTGCAGTTAGTGCCTTTCGAGATACAGGATGGGACTTGCACCTCTGCAGGGAGGCTGTGCAGTGGACACTGAGCACTGTTTTGAAGGCTGTGTGGGTTGCTAAATGCACAGGCTGTGCTGATAACTCCCTCCTGAAGCACATGTGCTCTGCCATGCTTCCAGGGAACTGCAAAGATGACATGACATGTGTGAAGGAAGAGATCTTTGGGCCTGTCATGTCCATCCTGCCTTTTGACACAGAGGAGGAGGTTTTGGAGAGAGCCAATGCCACTAAATACGGCCTGGCAGGGGGTGTCTTCACCAGGTATGACTGCGTAGCATTTCTGGAAATGTTCTAAGGGAGGGGAGAAGGGAAATATTGCAGCAACTTGATGCTCCTCTTGCAGTGTCTTACCATGGGCATCTTCTTCCAGAAAAGCCAGAGCAACAGATTGCCAAAAGGGAAATCTGTAAATGACTGTGTATCTCCTAGTTTTTCCTGAAGTGATGGGTGGGCCCAGCTGTCCTTTGGACTCCTCCCAGCCTGTGCTGGCCTGCTGCCAGCCTTCCTGCATCTCCAGGATGCACCAACAGCCTGCTATGCTGCTTTTGGCCACTTGCCCTAATCCACATTGCTGGTGTCCTTGTCCTGCCCTCGCAAATCAAACCAAGTTTTAGTGTCCTTGGGAATAGGTGCTCCATCCTTGGAGCAGACAGAGTAGGGCAGGTTGGCTCCAAGAATGACCAGACCCTGCTGGCCTATCTTTAGTGGGATATCACCTGGCAGGGAAGGAGTGGATGAATTGGAAGGGATCCAACTGAATTGCCCTTTTCCTGCAGGGATATCCAGAAGGCTCACAGGGTAGTGGCTGCTCTCAAGGCTGGAATGTGCTTCATTAACAACTACAATGCCAGCCCTGTGGAGCTGCCTTTTGGAGGATATAAATCATCAGGTGAGCTCTGTCTGACCTTCTCTGGTACATGCCAGTTACAGGGGGTATGAGTGGCACCTGGCACTGCCTGGAGCTGTGTTCTCACTTCTGGCTCTTCCCGGCAGGATTCGGCAGGGAGAACGGACGGGCAGCCATGGAGTACTACTCACAGCTGAAGACTGTCTGCGTGGAGATGGGTGATGTGGAGTCTGTGTTTTAGGGGCCCTGAGCCCTGCTCAGGGAGCATCAGCCAGCTCCTGCCTGTCAGCCAGGGATGTAGGTCACGTATATAGCACTAGAGTACTCTAAAATTGTCAGTGCCTGGGGGGAACAGTGCTGGAGCAGCATTCAGCCACCCTGCTCCTGCAGGGGGCAATGTACACGTAGGGCTCAGCCCGTGGGCCTGCTCTGTCCTGTCTGGTGGACAAGGGGAACCTCAAAGCAGGAGCCACCAGTATGGCTTTTGGCAGCTCTTGGAGCTACGTAGGTGTTACCAGAAGCTTGTCAATGACTGAGGTCTGGCCCAGGTTGCTTCCTGTGCTGTGTGCCTTGATTCCCATTGCCTTCCAGCCTTGGTCAACTTCAGTTTTTGGCTTCTTAACAGGTAGGGCTCTACTCAGTGCACATGTAACCTCTTGGACACATTGATACCTTGTAGCTATAGGCTCTGTCTATTCTCTGAGTAGGTGAAAGCCTTAAGGGATTGTTTATTCCCTCTAGCCCCCTTATAACCATGAGTTTTGTTTTTCCTATCTGTACCTTACTTACAAGTGGGACAAAATATTGTGGGGAGGGTTGGCTGATTCTGCCTGGGACAGGCATGGCCCTGAGAATCACCTTCACAGAGCAGTGGTAGCAAGCTCCAGCATTGTATAATGAAAGCTATTTTCCTTCCTTCCTGTAAACTTACTGTTCTTTATACACATAATGAAGACACAATTTTAATGTTTGCCTACATCCTCTTTTAACAATCAAATAAATACTAACTCTGGAACATCTTAGCACAGAGTGACATGAATTGAGGGGTCCAGAAATGGGGCTTCTGCTCTGTGGGTTAAACAAGTTGCAAGGTGGCTTTTCAGTCACTAAAATCATAAAATCTAGAAAAACCCTCTTTGCCTGACAGGCAGATATCTGTAGTCCTGAAAAAACAAAATTACTCTGGAATTCTGCAGAGCTTAAAGAAAAGGCTCCATAACTTTAGAATGAAAATACAGAATCAACAACTTTTTATTGAATGAGAAAAGTCAAAAAAACACATGAAATGAAGTGTTCTAAAAGAAAACAGAACAAAACTCCCTTTAGCTTCTTGGGCAGCCGTTCCCCTGGCAGATCCAGCCCAGGTGCTGGCAGGCTGAATACACTCCTGTGCCCAGTAGCCCAAGGAGTGCCACTGAGCCAATGGCCCCTCTCCTTCGGTTTTTGGGATCTGGAAAAAAGGCAGGTTTTGTCAGTTCAGCAGCCTATCACTAAGAGACTAGCCCATCCTGGAAATTAAAGGGCGAGCAGGAACTAAAGATAAATCCCAAAGCAAAACAGCAGGCAGCAGCCCAGGCCATGTACCTACCCTTATGGTGGAGCTATCCCTATTGGATGACTGCTCTTCCCATCAGCAGGAAGAGTGTGCTGCAGCATTAGCAGCCTATGGACCTGTACCCTTTCCTCCACACCCCACTGGAAGTTTTATGCTGCCTCCTCAAGGTGAGCTGGAGCAAAGAGCCTTGAGGTCACTGTAGGAGACTTGAGTTTCCATGTACCTGCTGTGTGCTGCAGGGTAATGACCTACCTCCTGTGTAGTAGCCATAGGCATAAAGGATTCTTCCAATGATCCAGGTGATGCCAAGCCCTGTGGCAACCCTCTGGAGAGAAAGGAGAAGCATTAAAACTTTGGAGACTTGCAGACAGCAGGTGCCAAATTGCATTTCACAACTGTTCAGTTGGTGAGCCAGACCAAGGGCTAGGATCTTGGAGGCAGCTGCTGCCCCAAGGGGCCTTTCCCCTTGCCTCTTAATTTATAGCTTGCTGCAACCTGGCTCCCATTTTCCAGATGTGCCTGTGCTGCTTCCTTCCCTCTCCAAAAAGGAGTATTCAGGAACGACCTGGTTTGTCTTTTGGTGGCAAAGACAAAGGTTTTGACCTCTCCCACACACCCCTGCTTCCTCCTGAGTTGTCTGTGTCTCTCAGTTAAAAATATTCCAGGTTTTTTTGACCTCCTTTGGTAGGGCTTGGAAGATTCAGGCAGAGAAGGATGGAGAGACCTTTCCCACTTGTGGACTGTGAATGCTTTGCTTTGTCTAACAAGGCACCCTTAGGGGAAGGAAAGGGGTCTAATAGCTGAAACAGCAGTAATGAGTTTAATAAATCCTCTGCACAACCAGATTTTTAGAAGGGGCACTGCTGTGCTATGGCTAGTGAAGGGGCTAACTTGGCCTCCTGCCTGACTCAGGCAGCAAGAGCAGAGTTCTGTCACTCAGACCTGCACCACAGTGTCACTTACCGGGTGGTAGATTCCACCAGTGGTTAAAAAGAACAGGAAGGCAGGGTAAGCTTCCAATCTGAAAACAAAAGTGAGGAGGTTGTGTTGTGCTCAGTTGCTTACAAAGAGGAAACTCCAGAAGGGCAGACATTGTGAGCATCCCCTCCCAAGGGCTCTTTGGGCCTGTTACAAGTCTCTGTGCTCAATGCTGTAGCTGAGGAAAGAAGGGATCTGAGCATGCACAGATTTTCAGGGACTTTCCCCAGCCTGTGCCTCTCTCCAAGGCCACCTACTCACTCTTTCCATTTTGTGCCCTAAGCCACATCTAAACACTATGCAGGAGTTGTGCCTTCAGCACTTCTCTGATGTGCTGTTGCAGCCTGCCCACAGGAGCTGGGTCGACTTTGGCCTTTACCCAGGAAGACCCAGGCAGTGCAACAGATCAGCAGCCCCCAGACAGGTTGCAAACCAGACTCCTTGTGTCCTAAAATACACCCATGGAAGCAAGTTTCTGGGAACCAGGAAAGAAAAGGCTGCTTCACAGCCCCATCTCATGGTTTAAGGCCTGGGGAAGAGCCAGCACAGCCTTCCTGCTACAGGGCTGTGTGTTGTCCTCAAGCACTGGTTCTGAACCAAAGCACGTGGCAGCAGCACCTCTCTACCTGTAGGTGCTGCTCCACGGCCCTGTGCGTCTCAAGGCCTGTGTTCATACGTGTTACTCACGTGTTCTGGTGTGCACGCTGGATGCAGTTGAAGATGCGTCCGTGTTCGGGGTCTGTGCTGTACATGGTTGGATACTGCCAAAAAAATGAACCAGCAGCAAAACATGAGCAAGCACAGTCAGACCTTGGGAGCCTGTTCTCCAGCACAGGGAGTATGCCCTGCAGCACCTCTCCCCAGGGCTGCCTGGGTGCTTGCAAGACTGATTGCAGTGGCAGGTTAGAGCCTGACCCATGGCCCACAAAAGCTGTGTTCAAGGTCACTGCCTCCCTCACCGCTGGACCTGCTGCAGAGGCTTCCCTGAGTCTCAAAGCCAGCCCTTGGTGCACCATACACGTTGGGTACATTTGGTACAATCCTGACAATGCAGTAGGAGTGGGATTACCCAGGCAGACACCCAGGGCTGTCCTTGTGCCCACCCCTGCTTGTCACTTCCATGGTGAAGAGCAAAGGAGCTCGAGGGTTTGTGCTGGAGCCAAGTGGCACAGCAGCCTCTGCATGCCATCACCCTGACTCACAACAGGACCGGCTGACCCCACCCAGCCCACAGCCCTGCCTGGCTTAAAGGCTCCTCAATGGATGCTGAGGGAAGGTCACCTTGAAAGACTTCCTGTGACAGGACTCACTCCTGAGTTTGAGAAACGCCCCTTTCACTTCTGCTGCTATCCAGGCCTAATTATCACAGACTATTCTGAGTTGGAAGGGACCGACAAGGATCATCGAGTCCAACTCTTAAGTCAATGGCCCACATAGGGGATTGAACTCATGGCATTATTACAACCAAGTTTTAACCAACTGAGCTAATCTCAGGGTCTGTTTCACAACAACCTCTTTGCCCCCAGTGCTGCATCAGCCATGTTTGCACCCATGTGGTTTCTTGCTCATTGGTGTTGCCAAACTGTCTCAGCTTGGTGCCAAGTGCCTGATGTCCCAGATCCTGAGCTCTCTCATGGGTTCTGGAGAGCCACGACAGCTTTATCCCTTCTGCATCTGTGTGGTAGGACAGGAAATGCCAGCAAGTCACCCCAAAATAAGCAAGGTGTCACCTGGCTCGTCTGCAACACTCCCAGCAGACAGGCTCCAGCCTTCCCATCCCCTTGGCCTGAGCACTCACCTCCACATTGTACTTCTTGCGGGCCTTGCCCACCTTCACGGCAAGGTGCATGACCAGGACAAAGCTGGCAGCCCCGGTCAGCATGACGTAGCCATACTCCTTGGAGAGAACAGCCATCTTGATGCTGTCAGAGAAAGGGAGCAGGTTAATATTTTGGGGTGTGACTGGGGAAGTGGCAGCACGCTGAGCATGGCTACGTGTGCAAGGAAGAATTGCTGAGTGTGGACCTAAAACCTCCCAGCATGGGGACTGGCTGAAGGAAGACAGAAATAGTGAGAGGAGGAATTTTCAGCTTTTGGAGCCTGCTGAGTATTAAGCAGCACACAGCTAGAGGTCTCTGCATAGTTCCTGTCAAGCAAGCCTTAAAATCACCTAAGTGCTGGTGGGAGGTGGTGTCTGGAGGGCACTAGTCCAGCCTGTGGCTCTGAGCAGGACAAAAACCAGCAGTGGGTCCCATCAGATCATGTAGCACTGTGCTGCAGGGATGCTCTGGAGACATGGACAAAGAACTGATTGCTCATGGCCCCTTCCAACCCCAGAGCTAGGGGCCACCAAATGAAGTTAGGGAACAGACTGGAAACAAGCCAAGAAAGGTGTTTTTTCATGCAGTGGGAACCAGACCTGTGGAACTCTGTGCTAAGGGACACTGTGAAGGCAGGCAGTTCTCGTGAACTCAACAGGAAACTGTGCAAGCTCTGGGAATAAGAGGTAAATTGGGAATTATAATACAGAGAAATGCAAACTGGCTCTGAAATCCCATGAGTTGAAAAGAGCTGGGCTACATGAATGGTTACTTTGTACTGCTAGGGTGAATACTAATAAACCCCATGACAATGGCCATAGTAACCAAAACTTTTGGGTAAAGAGGCACTGGCCAGATGAGCGATGCTCAGCCCCACAGCTCCCAGGAGTCCTCCCAGTAGTCCTCCCAGTCACAAAGCAGTGAACAGCCCCAACAACACACAACTGCTGGCATTTACCAACATCTGCACAAGCAAGTCTGTGGTAGGGGACACCAGGGCCTGCATGGCTTTTGTTTAACAGTTCTGTGCTTCCTCAGGCAGTGTGGGACAGAAGCACAGAGCAGAAAGCACATCCTGCAGCCTCTGCCATGCTGCCCTGCATTGCATATTCTCCCTCTTTCCTGTTCCCCACCTGCCACACCTCCCATCAGCCTGCCCTGCTCAACACAGAGCGCTCTCACTCCCTCCCAGCTGCAAGAGAGCTCAAGGGTCCTTCCCCACAAGCATCTTGCACAATCCCAAGCCTCAGAGGTTGTCTGGGTTACCCAAGAGGGAGCTGCATGACACAGCAGAGCAGAGGACAGCAGAGACCTCCCTCCAGCACCAAGATAATTCCCTCTCCAAACCAAACCCAGCTGATGCCTGTCTCCAGATGGTGGCTCCATGATATAGCAAGGCTTTGGTGTCTCCTGCTCTCCCACCAGCACAATCTGTCACTGGGGGGAAAAACAGGTCACCTCACAGAACCAGTGCAAACAGCCTTCCCCTCACAAGGGATCTTCGGGGACTAGAGGGCTTTATTTCTCATTTGCAAAGGGATTATTATTGATGGAGCAAGGTGAAGACAACAGCTGGCTTTGTCCACATGAAGTCGGGTAAACAATTGTCAATAAGAACATTAAAAAAGTAATAAAGAAAAGTCAAATGCATGCACCTGTAATTGAGGTTAGCACTTGACAGATGACCTACTGAAAATAGAACATGTTCCCACCCAGTAGAGCAGGTCGATGGTCACATTTCCCCCTTCAAATTACAAGGTTGTTGGAGAACCAGGCATTTTATCTTCCAGCACTAGATTATAACCTGGGGGTTTATCTTGGGAGCAAAGAGCACAGCAAAGCCTTAAACCAATTGAGTTACAAAGTTGCTACTCGTACACTAATGGTATAAAAAAGTATACCTCAAGCCTTTGCTCTACTAATTTGGAGCCATATAAAGCACTGCAAAGTCAGCCAGGACTTTCTGCCTCTCTCCCACGACATGCCTCGAGGCGTTTCCGGATGCTGATGCCCGGAGGATTTCAGCAACCTTTGTCCCCAGCTGCAAGGGCTTTGCTGACAAGAACTGTCTAAGGCACGAGACTCAATTTCTACTTTCCACGCAGCGATGTTTCAGCCTGGAGCCACACGAATAAGAGACTCTGGAGCACGACACAGCACAGAGCCGGAGCAGAAGTGCTCCCGGAGGTGCTTTTACTGCAGAAAAAGGGTTCTTCCCAAGTTTGCCATAACACTGCAGCTACTGTGAGTCAGCAAAGCGCATTAAGGCTCCTCGAGCAGACCCACGCGCGGATTCTGACAGGGTTACCCCATTTGGTCTCAGCCTTTCTCTCGCGACAGGAAAACCCTTCGTCGTCCAGTCTCCCTCCCGTTCGCTCCCAGGGCAGAGCCCTCCCAAGCCAGGAGGGGCCAGGCTCCGCCTAAGCCGCTGGTGCGGGGGGCAGGCAAAGCCCCGCGCCCGGCTCGTCCCGCACCACCTTCCCCCGGAGCCTCCCTCCGGTGGGAGGATGGCAATGGCGCTTCCTCCATTTTCCGCACAGCTCATCGGGACAACCTGCGTAACCAAGTCCGGGGAGCATCCCCTCGTCCCCCCCCGGCGCCGCTCCCGGGGTGCCCAGTCCCGCACTCACCTCGGCGCGCTGCGGGACGGAGCCGGGGACGGAGCAGGGGACGGAGCAGCAGCGGCGGCGGGGCCGGCCCGCCCGCAGCACCGCCCGCAGGCGGGGCCCCGGGGCTCGGCCAGGCACGATCAGTCTCCCTGCGAGAGAAGGGTATCTGTAGGAGACGTTTTCCCTGCTGGTGTTCTCCGGCAGCTCTGCACGTGTCCCCAGCACACAAACATCGTTATCCCGCAGCGCTTCCCTGCCCGCTCCTCGCCCTTTTTGTCATAGCTATTACAGCTTAGATAGATCTCAGCTCTCGTTCGCACTCTGCAGTTTAATGGCTTTAAGTTTGGTAATTTGTTCGTGCTTGCTGCAATCTCCTACTTTTTCCTTTTATTTCACCAGACCCTGCTAGGGACGGATGAAACAGCCAGCGTTTCACACGTGGAGAGAATGTGCATGGTCGTGTAAGCAGATACATCCCTTGGCAATTGCTAGTGGTAAGGAGGAGCTTACTTACATCTCCCTTTATTCTGGTCTGTAGATCCAACCCTGGCACTTTGGGATAGACACACAAGCCATTTCCATGAATACTTGGACAGTGTGTAAGCAGTAGTTTTTACTAAAAAAAATCCAGTTTTAGGTTATGTGACACAAAATCAGAGCTGAACTTTCCAGTTCCATAAATGCACATAAATCGGTGAAGAAGGTAAAGGGGCTCTGGCTGCAGAGAGACAGAGGGTTCTTCTGCTGTTGCTGGTGTAATGGGGAAGAAAGCAAGAGCCAGTGGGATCCCAGGCACATAAAAGTCCTGGGTTTAATTTCTTTGCCTTTCCACAGCAGAAAGTTCTTGGCTTTCCTGGGACTCCAGTAAGCTCTCTAGGCTGGTCCCAGTAAGCTCTGATGGGCTTTCTGGCCACAAAGGGCCTGGTGACCTCCCTGGCTACAGCAGTGCCAGGGCCTTACCAGTATTTCAGTCAAGCCAGTCCATATTGTCCCTGCTTTTCTGTGGTCTCAAGGTAAAGCAGGAGTGGAAATGCTTGGCACTGTGCATACCTCTCACCACCCCCCCCCAAATGAATATTTTGCCAATGTCCTGAGTCCCACTGGCAGAAGAAAAGTAGAGGTAGTAGCACAGCAAGTGAAAGTGGACCACAGAGACTTCCTGCCCTTGCAGTTTTATTTCACTTTCAAAAAAAAAAAAGAAAAAAAAGAAAAAAAAGAAAAAGTAGTATCTAGAATGTGGGAAATCAGGCAGGAGGGGCCTGCCTTTGGTTCCCACAATGAGAATTCAGAAAAGCTGATCCTAAGTGGCTGTGTCTTCCTCCTCCTCTTCCTCTTCCCCTCCCTTTGAAAAATGGACTTCGTAGGTAACAGCACAGATGCCAGCCAGCCAGGCTGTCATGGTGCCAGCAAGGAATATGCAGAAGCCAATGAGGCACAGAAAGACATAGTCTTGCTTGTACAGCTGGGTCAGGCAGCTGGAGTGAAGCTGTGTCTCCACTGCTGGCATCCTCAGGGCTCGCAGGCCTTCTGGGCTGTAGCAGGTGATGTTGTCGGCATCTGCAGAGGCAGAAGCAGAAGTAAGACTCTGTAGCCTGTGTCTAAAGCTTTTGTGAACACGAGTCCTGCTAGAAAAAATGGTGAAGGAGTTTGCTAAATGCCTGAAAAATGTCTTCACACTCCACTGTCTCCATGGCTTGGGTAGAATCTGACAGCCAAACCCGTGCCCAACCCATGCTGAACCCATGCCAAAACACAATTCCCAGGTTTCCAGAATAATTTCTGTGTTGTTGCCTTCACAGAAAATGGAGGCAACACCACAGAAAATGCGGCAAACTGCTGTCCCTGCACTGCTCATCTCTGCTGATTGAGCACTTTCATCTTCATGTAAGAACACCTGTGTGTGTTGGTTTTCTTATTCTCAAACACCTTCTGAAGTGATACAGTCTAAATTATTCTGGAAGAATGAGGCTGCTGCTCATTTGACAATAGGGTGGTTTGCAGTTCGGCACAGCCTTACCTGCTGTGTGAGAGAGGCAGAGGCAACTCATCAATGATTCAGGTTCACTGACATAACAACTATGCCTTGTCATATTGAATACTTGCAGTAATAAAACACACTGGCTGTTCCCCCTCAAGTTAGTGAAGGATGAGTGTGGTGCCTGTGGAAGCTGAGTGTGCCCTCAGCCATGGCCCTCTCCTTTATTTTCAGGCTTGGAACCCCCCAGACACTGTGCTGGACACAGGCTGGGCACTGCTTGGTGCTCAGGATGGAAGGGCCTGAGGGAAAGAGAGCAGAGGAGGGGAGATTTATGACTTTGTATTGTATATGACTGAGAGATATCACTGCTGTTCACACTGATCTCTCTAATGGTCCTGAGTAAAGCTTGAGATCTTTTATCTCTCTATTACCCAAATCCATCCAAACTTAGGCAGCTTTGTGTCAGCCCCTCATGAAGGCCAGGGTGGGGATCTGCTTGCAGCAAATTCCAGGGCTATGTCCCAGTGTCCCTTTGCACTGGAGCTATCAGGCCCTGGAACAACCTTCAGTTTGGGGCTGCCTATCCTGATGAAGAAGGAGATGCCTTTTTCTGCCCAAGGCAGATGGATGTTTGTGATACAGGGTGTCCAGCCTATGCACACTTTCCAGCAGCCCTCCTGGAGGCACACAGCCTCCTGTGGGCTGTCCCACAGCATCTCACTGGGACACAGCAAAGCCTAACAGAGCAGAAACAGCCTCTGTGGGCTCCTTGGTTTCTTTGGCTTTTACATTTTCCAGAGCAAAGGGTAGGGATCCAGACTTATACCTCCAGTCTTTGCTGCCACTTCCTTTTGCTACTCCTATCCATCCCAACTGCCTGCAATGAGCTTTAATCTCCTGTTGCAGGGTTCAGTGGGTTATCTCTAATCTCACTGCAAAGAACTGTACTTTATTACACTGTTCCATAACTGCCTGTAACCTCTATGTAGGAAAAAACCATTTTACAGTGTATAGGGATCTTACCACATCTAACAAAGACACAAAGATATCTTTAATTTTGTTCTTCCCTAACACCAGCCTCCATTTGCCCTTCCCTTTTCTCCCCTTGGGTTCTTTTGTGGCCTTTTCTTTTTCAATGGACAGACTTTCTCAAACAATTTCTCTCTTGCAGCTGTCTCTCACCATCATGTTCTGCATTACTGAAACCAAAGCTTTCCTCTTTTCTACATGCTGTGTTGTTTCTTTCCAATTTGGAAAAACCAAGTTCACGTGCTGCAGCTGCAGAACAAAGCTTTGCTCTTGGGACCAGCATTTTTCTGTGAAAGGGAGTTTGTGGTCACCCTGCCTTGATGTGTCCACAGCCCAGTTGTAGAATCACTCAAGACGGGAAACAGCTGATTTTGGAATGGAGACAAGGCAGGAAATTCAGAGCAGCAGTTTTCCCAGCACATATCTCACCAGGGCTGTGTTGGGATGCTCATTCTTGGCACTGCAGCCATGGGGTGCAGTGACTTGCAGGCACAGGGACACCTGAGGCTGTATCCAGGTGTTTTAGAGCAGCAGCAATTTCCCAGCTACAGGCTACAGCTCCCTGACTGCCCTGAGCATGTGAGCAAGTATGACTGTCCATGTGTGGACTGCTCCCATCCCTGGTTTGTGCAACAGCAGAAGATGAAACCCACAGATGACATGCAGTGGTACAGCCTCATAAGCTGAACTTTTGGGAGAGAGAACAGAGCACTCACTCCATTTCACACAGATCTGCTGAGCTGGGAGATCCTGCTCACAGAGCTCTCACCTGGAAAATGAACGTTGCTCTCTGTCATCCAGGTGATGAAGTCCAAAAAGGAACAGTTGCAGTGCCACAGGTTGTCACTGAGCCCCAGAAACCTCAGGTTGGGCAGGTCCCTGACGGTGCTGGTGTCCAGGAATGTTAAGCCTGTCCGGCTCACATCCAGGTGCCTCAGCCAGGTGTTGTTGGTGAAAGCATCCTTCTCAATGGCCACAAGGTAGGGATTGTCTGAGATCTTCAGTACCACCAGGCTGAGGAGGTGTGAGAAGGTGCTGAAGGTGACCTGTGTGAGGTTGTTGAAGCTGAGATCCAGATAGACAAGCTTGGCCACGCCAATGAAAGTGAAATCCAAGTCATCCCCCAAGAGGTTCTTGCTGCAATCCAGGTACACCAAATCAGCCAGGAAGCTCAATTCCACTGCTGGCAGATATGAGATGTTGTTTGCCACCAGAATCAGCTGCCTGGTGTCCAGAGGGATGTCTGCAGGGAATTCCAGCAACTGCTGCCTGGTGCAGTTCACTTCCAGGTACTCACAGCTACACCTGCTTGGACAGTTCATCCTCTCTGATGCCATGCCCACCCCCAGAAGAAACATGAGGCTCAGGGGCCACGGTCTACTGGGAGGAGACATGGTTTGAAACATTCCAGGTTGCTCAGTCCTTTGGGGACTGACTGCAAGCAGCCCTATGGAAGCTGTGCTACTCTGACAGCCATGCTGAGGAGGTGTCCAGCTACAAGTCGTGAAGCACTTTGTGTCTGTGG
>JAOXXN010000120.1:2407015-2417745 GCA_026770055.1 Myrmophylax atrothorax
AGGTCACCTCTGAGCCTCCTCTTCTCCAGGCTAAACACCCCCAGCTCCCTCAGCCTCTCCCCATAGGACTTGCATGGAAGTTGCAGATAACAGGGGTAGATGTATGGGATTAGAGCTCTAACTTGGTGGGATGAGATCTAGGGCTAAGGAAAACCTGTGACATTCAGTTATGCTGAAACATCAAGTGCAGCTGTATTGCTTTTAACCTGCATCACTCAAAGGCAGGAAGAGAATGTCCAGCTGTCTGTTGGGTTGGCTCCACTGAGGTAACTGGAGTTGCCTTGATTGGCAGCAACTGAGGATCTTCAAAGTGCTCCTCTAGCTCCACTTTGAATTTCACTTCTTGTACGTAAGTTTTCTGGTTTAAAAATTGGATTATTTTCTGAGCAAGTAAATTCTATACATCATTGTTTCTGGAAGCTGCTGGTTTCATGCTCGTAAAATGCAAGCTTTGCTTGTGGTGGGATTGAGGGTAATATGGAATTAGTCAATGGCTCAGTAGTAACTTTTTTCTCTCACCTTTAGATATTTTAATAAAGTGCAAGAGAAGAGGGGTGTTGTATATGATAAAGTGAAGGCCATTCAGAAGGAAATCCAACAAACAAGGTCCACAATTGATCACCTGGAGGGGAATGCTAAAGAAGAAGCAATGAAAATGAAGGTGAGGTGGCTTTTTTTTTTTACACCCTCTCCCCCTGCCCTTGCAAGGGAATCCTGTTTGGCTAAAACTCAGAACTTATTTTTAACTTGAGCTGTGTAGATAAAGGAACAGTTATTGGCCCTTAAGACAAGTGGGCTCTGCAAGTGGTGGTTTGGGTGGGTGGTGGAAAGGAGTACACTGTGTACTTGTAGTTCCACTGGGTTGGTAGGGCTTGCTCTGCTCTCTGCATGCTGGGCAGGTGGCCCACGGGAGCAATGAGCTTTGCAAGCCTGAGAGAAAAGACTCTGGAATGGTGTGAGACTGCCCAGTATTTTGGGAGGTGAAATTAAGCTTGTCTTCCCACCTGTTCCTGTAGCACATACTATGCTAGTTCCATGATGTCTGTTTTAATATGATTAGAATTCCAGTTCTAAGCAGTTGGATTTTTTGTCTGTTTTTTTTGTTTTGGCCCCTGGGACCTGACCTGCGAGGCTTTGCATTCCTGCTGTAGTATGGGCAATGCAATAATCCTCTCAACAGCATCCCTCAAACCCAGGGCCTACTTGCCATATCACAAATAGTTTAAGGGTTTTGTTAAGATGACTGTCCAACTCAGCTTTGGAAGGAGGCAGAAACCCTGATGGATTGAGACTAAGGGATCACAGTTTCCCTGTCACATCTCATCTGTTCATTACTGAAGTACTGTCCATGCTGGGAGGGCAATGGTAGCAGTCCCTGTGGCAGAGACCTTGGTGACATAGGTTAATGCAGAGTGGGGCAAGAGTGGTGTGACTGCTGGGCTAGTTCTGGTTCCTTGACTAACTTAGTGTTGGAACCACTAGACTTTCAGCTTGTGGCTGCTCTTATTTTTCTGATGTTTTGTAGCTCCCCCTGTGTTTTGCGAGTGCTGCTTCTTAAGCCATGGAGAGATACTTTTGAAGTCACTTGAGTCCACAAGACACTCACTTAACATGCTTGATAAGGATTTAACTTTGCTGATGGATTTTTTTTCTTCTCTTTCTAGGAAATAAACTTAATTTTGAAGGCTGCAGTGGATAAGTGTCATGAATTTCTCATGAAGACAGGAAAGAGTTATGCAGCCTCAAGAGAAGAAATAATTGCTGAACTAAAGAAATGGCTGCTTAGCATTCAGTCTCCTGGAAGTAGTTCTTAAGCCTGTTTGCACTTGTGTTCCCCTTTCATTATGTTTGTCCTCATACCTGAACTCGGAGCTTGTGCTTTGTGTGGGATGGATAATGATTGCAGGCAAAAGCCAGTGTTCTCAAAAACCATGTCAGAACATGTTTAGCTTTCTGGGCAGATCCTGATGTCACGAGCTCACTGACATGGATGAGAAAACACTCAGTTTCTGTTGTTTCAGTCAGTACTTGGTTGCAGTGGTAATATTGCAATTTTTGCTAACCCCAAATTGCTCAACATTTTAGACAGAATCTTGCTTTTTTTGTTCTGCAGCCCTTGATCTGGGAAGACCTGGTGCCTTGGTTCAGGCTAAGTCAGTAACAGGTGATATTCCACTATCATTATTATGACAGAGCAGTAGCATCTATGTCAATGCCAAGTTACTCTCATTGCCAATATTGGTAACTCTAAACACTCAGGAGTGTAATTTCAGTTAACAGTACAGTTCCTCTCAATCCTCGAATTCATTATCTCTGCTCTGTGGGTTATGGAACCCCCATCTGTGTTATTAAAATGTCTATATAAGGGTGCTTTAGTCCTCTTAAAAAATTATAGATTGATATTTTGTACCTTAAGTTGTGATGGCACCCAGTGTGCCACAGTGGCTTTGTTTTGAAAAATAAAATGTTCATTTTTACAGTAGTTGATATAAAGATATTTAACCCCCTTTTCTCATGTGTCTTTTTCCCCTCTCTGCTCCCCTAACTGACTTGGCATAACATTTCAACTGAAAAATTTTGCTTTATACATTTGTAGGAATGTGTGCTACACTGTTTTTTACAATGAAAGGAGGATTCAAGCCATCTTAGTTTTAATTGTTCTAAATCCCTTATTGACTAGAGATGCTTGCAAGTCAGTCAGAAACAGCAGGTGATTGTTGCTTCTAAAGCTTTTACTGAGGCATCAAACCCTTCTAAGGTTTTACTTTGAGGTTTTTTTTCTTGCCCTGTAGCATAGAATTGTTCAGGCTGGAAAAGGCCTCCAAGACAAAGTCTAACCATTAACCCAGCACTAAGCCATGTCCCCAAGTGCCACAACTATACTTTTAAATACCTCCAGGGATGAGGACCTTGCCACTTTTCCTGAGTGTGAGACTTTTCAGACAAAGTTAGTGTTAACCTGCAAATTTCAGCCTAGTACAAAGCTTCTCATAGTTTTCCCATTTCCCCTGAGTATAGTCTGTTTTTAAGTGAATGTACTTTTCATCCCAACAGCTCTGTAGAAGCAGCTGGTGCAGAGATTAGGGAAAGTCTAACTGCTAAGGTGGTTGTTTTCTTCCAAGAGCTGAAGATGCTGAGTACATACAAGGTACAGAAAAGTTCTTTTTAGGTTTCATGGTCTAGGCCACAATTATGATGTTTTGGGTATTGTACTTCAGAAGTGAGTTTTAAATTTCTCCTCAAGTCCTATGTATTAAAATATTATTCTTCACATGCAGGTGTGCTCCACTCCTTTGGCATAGCATGGATTCTAGTGTGACATTGATACTATTTGGGAGGGTATGGCTTCTCATTGCAGTACTTATGAATGAACTTGATTGATGCCTGGGCAAAATGGTGTGGTAATTTCTAGGTATTTCCAGCCTCAGAATACTATGACATTTGAAGACTGATGATTTGTGTGAATTTTTACCTGAACTTTCTTGTGATATCCCTGCTTCTTGTGTCAGTCTAGTCTATATCCCCCCTTTACAAGATGCTGGAGGCCAAGCATTCCTTCTTTTAACTTCTCTGGGAATTTTGGGGTGTGACTTGTCTGATGCTACCAAGATTCAAAGTGGTTTGATATTGTATAAATATTACAGTAAGATCTCCATTTCGTAAAGACTGGCTGGAGTCTGCACTCCACAGCCTGGATATTGCAGCAGCTCTTGGGAAAGAGCTTCCCAAAAGCTTCCAATAGATACTGCAAGGGATTATTTAAGCCAGCAGATCAAGATTCTCAGGCTAGAGAGATGATGCTTGTGTATCCCAGTGATTAGGAATTTGCAGCATAAAGGAAAAGCTGGATTCTGGTTCCTGCCCTCAGGGGTTTTGCAGCACTGGCTGTTGGGTAAAATAAGAGGCTGCAATTCATGAAGAAAGAAAACTTAATTTCCAGGGACAATTTTTTCTATTTCCAATAGGTTCTAGTGCCTTCACAGTTGCCTGTCTATTTGTACCTAAAATACTTAAAATATATTTTGCTTATGTTTTATTTATATCTAGAGATAATTCATTCCTAGGTGTGAGTCTACTGCTGCTTTTCAAAAACTTCTACCCACTTGATCCATATGGCAGTGGCAGGAGTTTAAGTGTGACCTGAAGAGCAGTGAAGGGAGGATGTCTTTGCTATGGCTGTACAGCTCTGTTTCCCTCAAGAGGGCAGTGTTAGCCAAAACTTTCTTGGTTTTTTGTTCTTCTGTTTAAATGTGCAGCTCAATTTTTTTGCATATGTTTAAGTATAATATATAATATGACATAAATAGTAGCAAATTTGTATTGCACTGCTTGGGCTGTTTGAAATGTGTTGAGTTACTGACAATATTCTGTAAGCAGTTTTTTTAAAGAATTGCCGACATTGGCATCTCTGCAAATAGAAAAAGTAGTAATAAGGTAGGAAATGCAGCTCAGATTATGGCTTAGCACAGCAAATGAACACAAAACTTTGAGGCCATGTGACACCTTTTCCCCAGTGTGCTGCTGTTTTCCTTGGGAGGGAAAGAGGCCTCATTATCACTCCTGTTTTGCCTTTACTCCAGAGCATGGCTGGAAAGATCTTCAATGCTCTGTCTCTGAAGCCTGAGTAGGGCTGGGTTAGATGAGCAAGGCCTGTATTTTCACCTGAGACCCTCCTGCTGTGGCAGTGGGATGAGCTGGAGAGAAACTGTTGTGTTGGCCACTTGGTGGGGATGTTGGCACAGAGAGTGGCTGTAGATTCATGTTCCATTTCTGCCACACAAGCCAAAGGAAACTTGCTGAATCTGTGGCTTCAGGATACAGCTTTGCAGCTTGACACTTGTATATTCTAGGACTAGCCAGGATCAGGTAAACTAGAAGTTAAAACTTACAGACAGATGTTTGTATCTAAGGGTATGACCCTTTATGCTGCCAAAGTAAGAGCTATTCTGGAGAAGGGAGATGGAGCCTGCATGTGGTTGTCTCTTCCTGTAGTTTGTGCAGAGGAGTTAGGAGTGAGTGTGAAAGGCTCATGTGCACAGGGCTGTGTTTGGGTGTTGGGGCAAAGCAAGTGCAAACCACGAGGCTGTGAGGTGCAATACAAAGGATGATTTGATGGGAATTGGGTCAGGTTTGTTCTCATTTTTTATCCCCAGGTCACTCTTGTTTTTGTAGTGCCAAGGGTCTCTGGCTGTGCTGTGTGTTGTATAACAGTCCTTGATGATCTCTGCCCTGCAGTGTTGCTTTTGGGGTTGGTCTTACTTGCTACATGGAAGGTTCATGGGGAGAGCTGTTGAAATTGGGAGGCACTCCAGGCAATGCCTTGGGTGAGACAGGTCCTTACAAGTACCAAAACATAATCACTAGAGGTGCATGTTGTTTATTCTGGGAGAAGGGAGGTTGTAGATGTGGTTTCTGACTGAAAAAAAGCATCACTTTTATTACCATGAGGCTTTTATCTCTCTTTTCCCAAGCAGAAAGGTGTTTAGGAGTACAGCTTCCAAATGGGTACCACATCATACAGTACTTACTGCAAAAGAAGAGTTTAGAGGTTGGGATAGTGATATTGTGAAAGGCAATGCACTGAAAAATGTACTTACAAACAGGAATGGGCATTAGAGGGAAAAAAAAAGTTGTTTTTGCAAGCTGTAAGTCCAAATGGAGAGGACTGGGAGAGGCCAGTGTTTGCAGAAAATGAACAAACAAAAGGAGGGAAAGCCCAGGTTATGTTGAGGTTTCCATAGCAACACAATACTTTTCCTGGAAAAACTCAAATGATGAGATCTAATCTATCTGCAATTTAACTCTTGCATGCAGAGCCCTCTTCTTTCTTGACTTACCTGCTCTCCACAGCATTCTCTCTAGTGTTGTCACTGTGTCATAGTGGTCTCCATAGGGAATGATGTCCCTGGGACGCAGCTGTTTCTATTCTGTTCCCCTGTTCCAAAGCACATAGAAAAGGAAAACCTTGTGAGGTAGCTTGTGTGTGATGACCTGTGTGTGGGAATGACTTACCAGGTGTGCTGATCCTGGGGAGCTTCAGCTCCCCGTAGATCCCAGAGGGGATGGGCTAAGCTGGTACTGAGAATTGGTACCTGCCAGGCAGGTATGTTGCTGAGATGTTCTATAGCCTGCAGGGTTTGTTGCTTAAGGATGTGTTCTTGGGAATGACACAGCTTAATGCCTGAGTTCTGCAGAAAACTCTTGTAACTACTTGGAGAGTTCATCAAACTGCCCTGTTTTAAATTTGTACCTTAAATTTGTAGCTAGTGTTGTGCCTGTTGAAAAGCCTCAGATTTGGGGAATGGGAATCCTTGGTGGCAGCAGAGGTTTCTTGTGGAGGAAGGTGGAAGAGTGGCAGCTTTTACCTGACAAAAAGGACAAGTGAGAGGGTGGGCAGAATGGCAAAACTCTATGAGACTGTTATTGGCCTTAAATACATGGGAAAGGGTGTCTGTTCTTCCTTTGAGGAGAAGCAGAGAGAGTGATGTGAAAGAACCTGTCCTGGTGCAACAGAGATGGAATGGATTCTGTTCTCTGCTTTCTGCCCATGGCAGCACCACCCTTTGCTCTGTCTTTGCCTCTGGTGCAGCCCCTGGCAGGAAGGGCAGAGCAGACCTTCAAAAGGGGCTGTTCTTGGAGGGGTAATGGAAGAGGGAGAATTTTCTCCCCCTTGTACCTGAGGTCCCCTGCGTAGTAAGTAATTATAGAGAGGGTGGTAAGAGAATCCCAAATGATGCTGAGTATCTTATCATAGAATCATGGAATGGTTTGGGTTGGAAGGGATATTAAAGATCATCTCAACTCAAACCTCTGCCATGGGCAGGAACACCTTCCACTATCCCAGGCTGCTCCAAGCCCCATCCAACCTGGCCTTGGACACTTCCAGGGATGGGGCAGTCACAGCTTTTCTGGGCAACCTGTGCCAGGGCCTGCCCACCCTCACTGGGAAGAAATTCTGTATATCCAACCTAAATTTCAGCTCTGTCAATTTGAACCTGTTACTCCTTGTCCTATCACTACAATCCCTGATGAAATTGTTTATGTATGTTTAATGGTATCTGGGGTGGGAGAGCTCTTAACTTCTGAAGGAGTGTAATCTGGATACCAATTTGCGAGCTGCTGGTTTACCCCTTTGCTAGCACAGTATAAACATTGAGGGCATGTGAAGATTTGGGGAGACTTCTACTTATTTCTGGGAACACTCTTTTACATTTCTGTTGGTGCAAGCTGGAGTGTTAGTGATATCACATGTTATGGCATTTGTTTTTACTACAGGTCTTAGGACTTTGGGTGCAGTGCTGGGGTGTGTGGTAGGTGTTCAGAGGGGGCTCTTTTCAGTCCCTTTGCTTAGACCCATTGCTTGGCTGGCCCTAAGTGCAGCACATAGTGTCCAAACCTGTGATCTCCCTTGTTCTGTGCTGCCTGATGGCTTTGGGTGGAGACTGAAGCCTACAGAGTGTGCTGTACACTGAATTTCTGTATCGAGATCTGTGTGTTACAGCCTTAAAGCCCTGTCAGTGGCCAAACCCTGCAGTATTCAGCAAAAGCAATATTCTGTTTTAATTGGTGGGCTTCATGTTTTTTTTTCTCTCTGATCTGTTCTGTTATTAACCTGTTATTGAGCCCTGAAGATTTGTGGCTAGAAAACAACCATCATTACAATATTTAAAGGAAAACCAATTTGGAGGTGTTCAAAGAACAGTAATGCAGGTATGTGCCAATAAATAGGAAGCAGTGCTTTAATATCTCTTGACAAACCACCCCCATCTTACAACATTTATTATATTTCCTCCTATTTCTCCTGACAGCCACCTGTTCAACTTGTGACCTGTTTGTAAAAATCTGCACACCATCTATCAGAGGGATACACGCACTTACAAACTTCTGTTCTGTGGGCATTAAGTAAATTATTTCTTTAAGATCATATGGCAGATCTATAATTAATTAAACCCTCCATGATATTAGCGCAAAATAATTTAGCCTTTCTAAAAAGGTAAATGTAATTTGCCGATCTGGTATTTGGAAGAATGCTTTCCCCAAAATCAATTCCTTTAGTTTCCAGAGAATAGAAATGAGAAGCAATCTCATTTTAATTATATCTCTTTATTGCTAACAAAGGAATGATTTATGCAATTAAATTAACTGGCTAGAAAATTATTCTCAGCTGGGCTGTCCTAATTCTTTGCTTTCTGAATTGCAGGCTCTTACACTTCTCTATGTAGATTAATTTTTCTGATATGCAAACAATGCTCCTTGTGTTCATTTTTAACATTTTTTATTCACAGCTCCCCTTTTCTTAGTGTCAATGACATGAGTAATATTTGTGCACTGCTGGGCTCTGATTCAGGCCTTTTTATGTAGAAAGATTGGGAAAAAAATCTTTTCTTTTGAATCTCATTATTGCAGAGCAAGGTTTTGAAGTTTTCTTATCTATTGCTGAGAAACAGCAGCAGGAACATGGAGGGACTGCAAAGATGTCAAAGGATGCAAACTTCTGAAGGAAAATGTATCAGCACTGAGGAGACAGGTGAATTTACAGTTAGTGTTAAGAAAGCATTTCTTAATGTATTTCTCTTAAACATCTGTCTTCTTGCATCCAGGCAAAAAACTGAATGCAAGGGGGGGTGAAAAAAAAGGATAGATTTATGTTGTGCACAGACTTAATACAGAAGGAATTTGGGATTTTATTTTTGCCTGGGATTACCTTGCAGTGGCTGGCCAGAATGTTAGGGAGTTATATTTGGGCTGAGGGGAAAATTACCATGTAACAACACATTGTGACCATGTGCCAACACAGCCTGACATCCTCTGAATGGGGCATTGGTGTAATGTGCTGCTTTAAACCAGCAGTGAACATATTGCAGAGCACGTGTTGGCTCTGTCTGAGCTGTCCTGCCCTGTATCAGTGGAGATGTGTCAGCTGGTCAGGGTTTGCTGTGTTGGCACTCTTATGCTGCTATCAGATGGCTTTAAACTGAATGAAAGTAGGTTTAGGTTGGATTTTAGGAAGAAATTCTTCCCTGTGATGGTGGTAAGGCACAGGAACAGGTTGCCCAGAGAAGCTGTGGCTGCCCCATCCCTGGAAGTGTCCAAGGCCAGGTTGGATGGATCTCTTGAGCAACCTGGTCTAGTGGAAGGTGTCCCTGACCATGGCAGGGGGGTTGGAACAGGATGTGATCTTTAGTGTCCCTTCCAACCCAAACCATTCTAGGATTCTGTGAAATAAACTGAGTTTTTGTCTGAGTGATTTGAGTGTGGGGAGAAGGTCTGTGTCATAGGGATTCTGAAGGCTTTTAAAATGCTGGATAGGTAGGATCAGGCTATGATGTTTTAGGTGGGACAAGGAAGCATTTGGAGAAAGATTCCCTTTTTTCTGGGCTGTGTGGGTGGGTGAGTGCAGGGTAGTTGATGCAATACTGCCCTTATTATACTTGAGGACACCACTGTTAAATTAGTAGAAACTGAATTTGCTTAGAAAATGGGATCACACTTATTAGAAGGACCTTTCTCAAGAAACAGTTGCTCTTGACTTACTGTCGAAGTGTGATTTTTTTTTTTATTTATTCACCCCCCAAAAAATCCCTTCAAACTCTCTGTGCTGGGCTCAGTTCTCCTCCATGAATACCTTGGCTCATACAGGAAAGAATCCCTTACAATGCCTGAGGAAGATGCTGTGGGGTGTGAGTTTACCAGCAGTCTGTAGAGAAGGCTTTGAGTTCAATATTATCTACACTGTAGGAATGGTTAGAAATCAATAAGATGAAATTCATGACAAATGCTACCTTTAGGGAGGAAACATCTGATTAAAAAAATGAGAAACAGCTGCCTAGGCAAGCAGTACTGCAGGGAAGGGTTTGGGTTCATAGTGAATCACAGATAAGTGAGTCAGGGATGTGCCTTTAAAAAGAAATCTTTTTCCTGGAAGCATTAATAGGAGTGTCATGAGCAAGTTGTGGGGTCGGAGGAGAGATATGACTACTTCTCTGTTACTTGCTGAAGGCTGGAAGAATGTAACCAGCTTTGCAGGCTGCATTTCAAAAGCCAAAATTAGGAAGGAACTGGGAAATCATGATCTGTGGGATAAGTAATGACAAGTCTTACAGAGGGAGAAAATTAAAGTTCACTTAGAGCATGAGAAAATTAAGCTGATACCAGGAAAACATTAACCATAACTTTCACTGCTCACCTATCAGCCTGCCAGAAAAAGACCGTGGACCCCTTGGATGTGTCTTTGGCCTCCCAACTCCACCTGTTTTTACTCTTACAACTCCTGTTAAGCTCCTATTCCCTACTACCTGTTTCATTCTACTTTGGCAGCAGATTTCAGGGGCTGGTACTGAAAGTTGCTTCTAAGGATGACAAAGGGAAAAGTTTAACTTCTCAGTGCCAGAAATCCTTTTGGAACAAGCAGTGTGTGTAACCATACAAGGAACACAAGAAGCAAAAAGATGTGCTTGTTGTAGAAGGGAATGGAAGATGAGGAAGGGAAGTAAAATATAAAACTCCAACAACAAACAAAACAAATAATCACAACTGTGGGGAAAAAAGCAGAAATCATCTCTTTTCATATAGCTGATGGCATCTTGGATCAATTCCCTTACAAAGGGCATACTGGAACACTAGAACACTTTAAATGGTGGGCAGAGTAAGTTGCAGAACCAGACCAGCCCTTTGCTTTTTCCTGTTGAAATAACGGAGGTGAGGGCTGCAGTACCAGGAAATGTCCAGTT
>JAOXXN010000120.1:2417845-2433016 GCA_026770055.1 Myrmophylax atrothorax
AGCCAAAGTAAAGCCTTCAACCTTCCAAAATTTTGGAAAATGAGGAGGTTAAGGCAACACTAAACCATTTTCATGACAGTGACAGTTTCACTGAGCTGCTCCAGAAGAAACAGTGCTACAATCTTAATTCTGGACTCTCTGTTCCTTAACAGAGGAAATAAGAATGAGTTCCCTTCACATTCTCTAATAGAATTAATCACCTCTCCATGGACTATTTCCCAAATGTGCCAGAATTTAATTTCACAGCGAGTGATATCCAGATGAAAAGCTGTCTTTGGTAACGTGGGGAATCGCTCCTTCTGTAAAGTAGATCTCTATTACAGGTGGCTGTTGTCCTTGTGAAAAGATCCTGCCCCTGTGCCTTGCTTGTTGATTTATCCTACAGAACTGGCTGCCTGGGAATGCCCTTCCTCGCTGGGTTAATGTACAGTGCTTTATGAAGCTACTGTAGGTGTGTTCTCTGCGGGTGCTTCTCTTCCAGATGAGATGCTGCTGAGGGAGTAGTAAAGCCAAACTGGGTGGAATTTGAGAGCCTTGTCCATTTGCCCACGTTTTCCTTAAAATAGGAGAAAATCACTAGAAAGGCCCATTTTGTTCCTGCTTCTTGTTTTTCTCTTTGCTGTTGTTTTGCCCAGAATTTTGTTTTTCAAATTTAATATCCTCTCCTTTTATTTCTGCTGAGATTCTTGTGAAACAGGACCCAGTGAGATTATTTGGACTTGCTTTCATCAATTTGAATAAAACCAGTTTTCATGTGTTTTTTTCTTTATTGTATAACATTAAAACTTTAATGAAAATAGGAATTGAGCAAACAGTTAATATTTAATTTTAAACAACATAATTTTGTTGGCATCAGATTCTAGATATCTAAATGCTGAACTCAGAAGTTAATCTGGTTCACTACACTGAATGAGATGCAAGTACTTGGAAAGCTTTATGTTGACCTTGTATCTTCATTTCCCCTGACTTTTCATTTCTAGCCTTTCCTATTTCCCAGTAAATTACTGAGAGATAGCTCCTAGCTGTATCTTACGAGCAGCAGAAGAAATGAAGCGGTGTAAAATATAGATAATATATACTGAGCAGTCCTGTATGTAATTAGACTGTATAGCTGTGCATGTCTGTGCTCTGTCTCATCGCATTTCAGAGAGAAACGCTGTGGAACAACAAGCTCAGGGGTTTTACACTCTGGCCTTTTATAATCTGTTTTGTTATTCTTGTCAAGGACTAGTTTGGAGCTGGATGATGTTCTTAAAGGTCCTTTCTGACCTGAGCTGTGCTGCCTCTATGAAGATCTGTGTGGCCATTGTGCCCAAATTGGCAATACCTGTACTGCTTGTGTGAAAGACAGAAGTAAAACAGCTCAGTGAGGGTATTTGTCTCTGAATGTCATCGGGTTCCTGTCAGCCCCCCTCCAGCACACAGCCTGCCCTGCTGTTCTGGTGTTCCCTGCCTGCTGAGATGCTCTGTCCCCTCACTGGTCCCAAAGTCCATCCCTTAGGGATGCCACTGGAAACAGACCATCACTTGGACTTTGTTCTGCTGGTCACCAGGGCCAAATGATTTTATGCCCATCTTATTTCTGCCCACCCTGAATTTTATTCTTCCTCTTTTTGATCCAAATGAACTCTTCCTATAGAATTCTTGGTGTCCAGAGCCATCTTGGTAAAGGCTTGGACACTGTTGATTCTAAAGGACTTTAGCAAAATTTTAAATATGCAAATAATAATATTATTGTAATAATTATTGCTGGTAATAACAGGACCAGCAAGGGATTTCCTATTTTTTTTAAGATTTCTCTGTCCTCTGCAGATGCCACTTTAATGCAAATCAAACTTTGTGGATTGTGTTACCTATTGAAAAATAGTTTCAATTAGAAATTCAATTACACTGTCTTGGGGGGGATGGAACTGACGGTTTCTTTGAATTTTGCACGTTATAGAGGGCTCCAAAGTGCCATAAATCTGCTAATTGATTTCTGTACCTGTAATGTTTGATTAGGTGTATTTTATTGTCTTCTTGGTTTTAATTAACCCCAGGCTTGTCAAAATGCTTCCACTGACAAAGGATATATGATGAACTGAGATAAACTCTATTAACAGAGGCTGACTTTTGTCAGTAATTGCTATCATGCCTGAGAGTTATTAGAAATTATCACACACAAAGAAACTGTAGTTTTGGTAACAACTTTTATGGGCTGTTATAAATCTGTTGATTGCCCCCTACACACAGGAGATAAGCAACTGTGAATGACAAGGGGTCCGAAGGAAAATCAATCATTTTCTAGATGCCTTATAAATATTAAAGGTGACAAAATAGGAAGAGTTATGAAGTATTAAGTGCTGAAAATTGAATGGATGCTGATGCACCTGTACCTGTTCCCAGTAGGGACTGTGAGGGCTGTTGACACAAGGGCACAACCACCTCGGGCTGCTCTTGGTTGTGGTGAAGCAGAACATCCTACCTTAGCTGTAGAGCTCTGAAAGGTAAACCATCTCTTAGACAAAACAGGAGAGAAGGGTAAATGTCCTGATTTTTAATAATGTACCCATCTTTAAGGACTTTGTTTATGTAAGATCTTTAGATAGGCAGGTATATAGACTTACACAGGAGTCTGTACATAAACATTTTGGGGTGAGCTGCAGCTTCCTCTGTTGCAGGTCTCTGCTCTTGTTTGGGCTCTGGCCTTGATGTTTGTTTGGAGCTCTGTGTGATTGGGGTGTCAGTGCAAGTGCAGTCCTGTGGACACAGCTGAGATTACACTGATAATACAAACAGAGCAGCAACTAAGCCACATAAAGTTGTAAAAAAAAAAAAGAGACAAACCTGCCAGGTATTTGTGAAAGTTGGTATAAGTACTTCCTAGAAACACCAATACAAACAATGATTCAGAGTTAAGGTGGTGTTTGTACATGTTTTGTTTTGGTTTTTTCTTAAATATATATAGATATAGCTATATGTGGGGTGAGCACATATAATCCTTAGAAACTGCAGAGACCTTTTTCTTTGTTTTCTGCCAGCTTCTGTCCAAGCTTTGGACACTCCTGGCTGCAGCAATTTTTCTAGTCACTTAATAGATCTGTCTCACTCAAAATAGTTATTTTAGCTTGTTCTTTTGTTCTTTCTTTCTTTCTTTTTTTTTTTAATCTACGGCAGAGAAGGTATTTTAAACTGACTTTGATTTTCTTTGCTGCTTTTCCTAAGAATTATCACAATGACTTGCACTACAACTGTGTGAGTGAGCTTGGAGAAAGGAAGAGCAGAGTAGAGCTTTCCCATGTAGAGGACAGCAGTCCTTAAAGCTGTTTTACATTAGGATATTTAGCTTATTATTAATATTTTGAGGAGCTTTTAAAGTCTCTCTGGCACTTGCAAGGTGTGGATTCTCACTTTGCTGTCTTACCTTAGCCCAAAACTGATCTTCCAATGCTTGGGGCTTTTTGCAACAGTCCTTTTTCTTCCTGGGCACTGCAGCATTTGAAGTGGCTGAGGTGGATCTGCTGCTGTGCATGGAGAGCCAAGGGTGGCCTCAGGGAAGGGCTACCAGGGGCACATTCATCCTTCAGTTTCAAGTGAGAAGAAACATTTAGTCTCATCCTCAGAGGATCAAGAAACCCCATTCTGCTTGAATCCCAGTTCCTCTGGATCATTCCCACACAGGACACACAGGGAAGATACTCTGCAGCGTGCCAGATTCACAAGGGTCCTGTGTCTGTGAGTGATTTGCTGAAGTGGGAACTATCACTGGTTTCTGCAGCCTGACAGAGGATCTTAATGCTGGACTCCTGGTACATGTCATAGGTTGGATTTCCTATGGAGTTCCCCCTCTCAGCTGCTGTGAGAGTGGGAAGCTCCAGCATCTGAGGAGTTATGATCTGGCTTGATGTTTTTTTGGAGTACTGGGAGCGTCCTAGACTTACCATAGTTTGTGATGTGGAAGTGGGAGTTGAGACCAGCAGAGGAGGGAGATGGTTGCCCTGCTTTGATGAACTGAGGCAGATCTTTTAGCCTTGGAATATTGGGAATGGTTTTGCAGGCTGGAGAGTTCAAACTGATTTGCTGCATGCAGTATCTGAGTGCTGTGTTATGGAATTGCAGCTCTCCCACCACACTTGCTAATGCCCCCAGCCTTCAAGGGGCAGTTGGTAGGTTTAGGAGCTGCACCCTCCTTTTGGTTTGTCTTGGTTACACAGCTCTGTTCAAGAGATTCCGTGCAAGTCTTGTGTGTGTCAGTGAGTGCATATATATCTATATTCCCTCTTGGGGCATGCTGAAAACAATCCATTTAGAAACCAGGTGTCCTTGTCTCTCTTGGCATCTGGTTAAATATCAGCCAAGTAAGAGAAGGTAAATCCTAAGATACTTTAACAACTGCTGGGGCTGTGAAGCCCTGGGCTCCATCTGATGGGATTTGAAGGTCACGGTGGTTGCCCACGTGTGAAAGATGTGTCCTCACTCCCCATAGATAAAAACAGACCAAAATGATCTATCTGAAAGTGTCCCTAAACTGAGCTATGAGCTGAGACATCCGTGCTTCAGGCTGCTGAGAGCAGAGGTCGCTGTTGAACTGGAAATGGAGCCCCTGTGCCTCTCCAGGGCCACCTTCCTATTGTGTCCAGCTCCCACCCTGTTCTGTAATACCTCCGGCTGCTTTTCCCCCACAAAAAGGCTGCTCTCAAAAGCACAGCACTAGGGGCTGAAGAGGTGCAGCTGGAGGAGAGTGTAAGACAGTATGGTCGAGCTTTGTTTTTCTGCACTTCACTTGTGCCCTGCACACCTGCCAACACGTCCTGTAAATATCCTTAATCTACAGCTCCCCTATTGTTTTCATTCCTGGTTCCTGGCATAGCCTTGTCCATAGCAGACTTCTCTTCATTTAGCCCTGGTGCCTGTCTGTGAAAGGAGAAAAGCAGCCAAGGCAGTGTGACAGAGCTGGTGTAAGGATGAGAGAGCCATGGATTTGTAGGGAATTTGATCCCCCTTTCTGCACATCTGGAGGAAAGAGGCTGATCAGAACTAGACATATCTTTGGGTAACATGGTATAGAAGCACAGGAGATTGACTTTTGTTGTTCCTGTTGGACCACAAGTATCTGCACATCTGTGTGCTGCCTTCCATTTCAGGATGGGATGCCACACATGGCCCTCCTGAAAGCAAGGGGAGCACATGCAGGAGCAAGACTCAGTGTATGAGTTCAGGTGGGACATAGTGTTTTCTAACAGTGGTGCACAGGAGGCTCTGCCATGGCCCTTCTGTATTGCATAATTGAACTCAACTGACTCCAGGAGCAGGAGATTTGGTGAGGCTCAGAACCCTCCCTGCATATGGGCTCTGCAGGTGAGTTCATCTCAGCCATGTTCCACTGGATCAGCAGCACCTCAGGCATGCCTTGTTAAGTGGGCAAATGATGGTCGTGTGGGTGCTGGACAAAACTTGATCTCAGAAGCAGCACTGAAGGGAAACCCACTTTTATGGGCTAATTCAGCCCCTTTTGGCTTTTCTGGTGGTTAAACTACTGCTACTACACTCAGGTGTGTTCCTGCAGTAGGGTATCATCCTCTCCTGGGCAGGGCTCTGGCAGGAGGTGCAGAGCTGAACCACTGAGCCCAGCTGATCCTGACCTGGCTGTGGGTATGTCTGCACTGAGACCATTCCCAGACAAGGAGAGCTGGTTTAAAATGCTCAGCTCCTTTTATTAATCTCCTTAAAATCCCATAGGTCTCAACTTGTTACAAGTTGCCCAGGTGAATTCACATCTTATGCCAGCATTCCTTACTGCTTGAAAACACCTTGGCTTTTAACTTCATTGCTTCTCTCCAGAGAAAAAGTGAATGAGAGCTTCTCCAGCAGAGACTATGGATGCTTGTGCTTTTTTTCAGGAGGATGATCAGGAATGCTTGGCAAGATGGGACATCCATGGCAGCAACAGCCTGGGAAGTAAACAAGCTGTGCTTCACATCACTAATTCAGTATTCACAGCAGCCTGAGATCCAGCAGTATGTTCTCAATTGGTTTATTATAGTCAATACTTATTATTTATAGATATGAAGGAGACAAGATCTGAGCCTTTTGATGTTGTGAATCGATATAGATCTGTTCAGTCCCTGAAACTACAGTCTATTCCCTGCAGGGCCACAAATCCTTAGTTAAAACTTCAGTCTTTTGCCTAGACCTGTAAACTTATTGTGGATACCTTTGTTTTGGCAGAAACAGGACTTCCATTAGTCCAGCAATTCCTGTACATGTGGGAATAAGCTATCTAGACGAAGGCACTATTTTGCTAGAAAGATTAGCATGGTGTGGTTATTTTGGCAAATTCCAGGGGGATAGGCAGGACAGTCACATGGAGCATTACCTGTATTTGGGTGGACTTGAGCTGTGCCCCCTTTCTCTTGGGAGCAGAATTCTGCATTCATACCGTGGGAGTGTAGGAAGCACTGTGGTGTCTAAGTAACTTGCAACATCGTGTAATGTTACTGCTCAAAAGGTCTGAGTTAATGATCCAGTTGATATACAAGTCAACTGCATGACAATAGAAATTAATATTCACTGATGAGCCAAACTGAGAGGCCTTGAATTATTTTTTCCTCTTGAATGGTTTTGTGTCAAATCTGTGAGTCAGTTCTTATACCTGTGTATGGATCAGGGGATATATCTGGGGATAAGGAGCATTTGATGAACTTTTGGACTCTCCTGAAAAACGCAGTGTAAGAAATGTGTGAAATGATCCAAGTACTGTGCTGTTCTGAGAATGTCTTCTAGTACCAGTGATGAGCAGGTGGAAAAGGAGATTCCTGCTCAAATATGGCTTTATTTAGGGGGCAAAATATAAGTAGCTGTGGCCAGATCCTGCTCTTTTTTGCTTCTCATTTACATTCAGCTGAGCTTGCGCCATTGCAAAATCAGAGTGAGAGAAAAGCTGTGGTTATTAGGGGAAGAAGGTGGCACTTTTCTTTAAATTAACTGATTTGTAGTTAAAAACAGGCTTGCTCAGTGAAAGCTGCTTGGCTGTGGCATGTCCCCTCCCTGCCGCACACTGGTAGTCAGAGGTGGCTACTCGGGCTCTGTGTATAACCCAAAGAACAGTAGTGTTAATCACCTGCTTGATACACAGATGGGTGTTGGATGGCTGAGAGCAGTTCCTTGACACCTGGATGACTTTGGACATCTCTGCTTTTATTGGTTTTCTCCTGCCTCAGGCTGGGTTGAACTGGCTAATGTCCTGTGCTGTGCCTGTGGGGAGGTTACATGAACAGTTCCCCATCAGCCTGGGGCCACTTGGGGGATTAAAGACCTTTGGGGATCATAGAATTATTAAGATTTGAAAAGGCCCCTAAAACCCAGTCCAGCTGTTAAACCAGCACTTCCATGGTCACCACTGAACCATTTCCACAAGTGTCACATCCATATGTTTTATTAATAATTCCAGTGATGGTGATTCCATCACTTTCCTGGACAGCCTGTTCCAGTGCTTGACCGCCCTTTGAGTGAAGATATTTCTCCTAATAACCAATCTGAACCTCCTCTGGTGTGACTCAAGGCTGTTTCCTCTTGTCCTATTGCTTGTGACCTGGGAGAAGAGACTGACCCCCACTGGCTGCACCTTCCTTTCAGGTAGTTGTAGAGTGAGAATCCTCCCCAGGCCTCCTTTCTCCAGGTTGAGCCCCTCAAGCTCTCTCAGCTGCTCCTCATCAGACTTGTGCTCCAGACCCTTCCCCAGCTCTGGACACACTCCAGCACCCCAATGTCTTGTCATAAGAGGCCCCAAACTGACTCCAGAATGGAGAGGGCAATCACTGCTCTGGTCCTGCTGGCCACACTATTGCTGATACAGGCCAGGATGCCATTGGCCAGCTGGACACACCTGGACTCATTCACCTGCTTTAGACCAGCACCTCTGGTCCTTTCCAGCCACTCTGCCCCCATCCTGGAGCACTGCAGGGGCTTTTTGTGATTCAAGTGCAGGACCCAGCACCAAGTCTTTTTGAACCTGAAGGATGCACTTTCCTTCCTCCTCACACCAAACATGTCTTTTTCTCAGAGAAAACAGAGATGAGCTTGTCTGATCTCTTTGTTCTGCTGCTCAGTATTGGCAGCGGCTGGATGTAGGTAACTTGTCAGAGGGGCAATAATATAGAGCTCCTGGCCTTGCTTTCTGCTCTCCAAGGCTCAGTAAGGTCTGTGACATCCTCAGGCTGTCCCTTAGCCTGTAGCTTTCCTTGCAGAGCCACTACTTAGCAAAACTCCTCTAATAGCCTTTATGCTCTTAACCCAATTTCCTTCAAAACTGCCATATGCTGTGAGCTTTGGGAGGGATTAAGAACATGAGAAGGCTGCTCTTTTAAATCCCATGGAAAGGAGGAAACATGGCATTTTGAATGCCTGCAGGCAAGGAGTAGAGGAATCTCATCACTTTGGTTTTGGGGCAGAAAAAACTGTGTGCCCTTACCAAATTGCTGCCTCCCTCAGCAAGCATTTTTGCTAATCAGAGGAAATGTGAGCGAAGCCTCATATGCTGTTTCTTTTTTTTTTTTGTCGTGTTGGGTGATGCTCAGATATGTTTCTAAAACTTGTGAAGAAATGAGGCCATGCAGAGGATGATGAGCTCCGAAGAAGAACCAGATGCTGCAGAGATGGAGTTGAGCCTCCTGCCGAGTAACCACTTCCCTCTAAATCAGCATGAGATGGATCCCAGCTGTTAGGGGGACTTTTGGAGGGTGCTGAGCCAGCCAGGTGCTGTCTTCTGAATCACTGCTGTAGCAGGTGATTGCAGTTAGTATTCAATTTAGGATTTAAAACACCTGGTACTGGGGTGGTCCTTCATATTGGGCAAGGTAAGCTCCACTGCAGATGCTGGGTAAGAAACAGCCTTCTGGCAGCCGTGTTGACAAGCTGGAGATCCCATAGTTAGGCTTGGAGGGTCTCCATGTGGTAGGGTCAACCTTTACAGGATTTGTAGAGTTGTGCTGGAACCCAGGGAGTGGGGCACCCTCCTTGTCAGATGGCTCAGTGCTGATGCATGCTGGTCCTCAGTCTGGATCAGCATATGAGGCTGTGGTGGCTGCCACCTGGAGTTAGTCCTGCCTGGATCAGGCAAGGGAGCAGTGCCCTGTGGCCAGAATGCCTCCATATGGATGAGAAAGAAGAGTCTGTCTCTATAGCTATGGGTGGACTTTATGCAGTGAAGCTGAAATACCAGAAGGTAGGAATTTCTTATGTTTGGTATAGAGGGTCTGTGCACAGTGCATAAAGAGATTAAAGCTGGATGTGTTTTTTCACCTGAAACACCTGCTCTTTGATGCTGTGGTTTTTGTAGCCCTGTGCAAGGGGTGTTGCATCATAGCACTAGGGTGATGAGGGGAAATGAACTCTATCCCTGCTTTGGAGGTCTATAATAGGAGTTATTCTGCATTTAGAGAGCATCTGAGTTCCCTTTTTGCATCTGTGGCTGAAGGACAAAGTGCAGTGATGGAAACACTTCTGAGAAGCAGGATCCAGAGGTCAATTAGTGAATGAGCAGGGATAAGAAAATGGAGGTTGAAAAAGAGTCAAAGATATTTACAGCCTGCATGGCCTTCCCTCTCCTCGTGCTTTATTTTTAACGGCTTGCTGCTTTTACCTCTCTTTGTTTAATGAATATATTGCTGAGTTATTGGAAGCGCAAACTGCATCCAAAAGCAGGACACTCAGAGTTTATTATATTCATATAACTCAAAACCAGCCAAATTGATTTTTTTTTCTCCCCCCCCCCCCTTCACCTCATTTTTAAATCCTGCAGCAGGCTTAGTGGTAGTGACAGGTGTGAGACTGACAGCACTGGAGATGAGAAGCTGTGCTTGGGTAACGACCCCAGCCGTGGGAGGGGAGAGCATCCTCTCCTCTTCACCTGGTGCTTTCTTCCCCTCCAGCCACCTCTTCTTGTGGCTTGGGGCAGATGCAGTCCTTGGCTGCCTGCTTGATATTCTGTTCCCTACTGCTGGAATGGCTGTGGAAGGGCCTGTCCCTTCCACCCAGTTTCCAGCACAGCTTCATGCCAGTGTGGTCATCTGCTCCCATAGAACTGGTCAGGGGAGGTAGTAAGACATGCTTGGTCACCACAGCACAGTGTGAACTTGCACCTCTGCAAAGCCTGTTGGACCCAGAGCTCCTATGGTGGCTTCAGCTCCCCACTGGCAATGGGAGGTGAGTAGCTTGTAGGGAAAAACATTTGGAATGGTTTCTCTGGGTGGTCTTTTTTCTAAGCATCTCTAGGAGTCTTCAGCTAATCAGTCCGTCCAGCTAATACATTCTGAAGGGGCAGAGGGGGTATCTTTAGTATCTTCTGCCTTCTTTAGGTTCTTGTATGGTCTGCCTGCCCTCTCCTGGGAGAGTTCCGCTTGCTGGAACAGGGAAGGACATCGCCGTGAAGTGTAGGGCAGTTTTGGAGCAACAAGAGCTGCTGGACTCCAGGACCTTGTCTTGTCCCACCTGCCTAATGGGAGTACAGCACCGATGGGCTTCAGGAACACCCCTGCCCTGTCCTCCCAGGATGGAAAGGGGGCAGAGGAGAAAACAAGGGGCTAGGGAGATCTCTGCTCCTGGGGAGAAATAAAGGAAGCCACCTCTCAGTACGAAGCAGCAAGAGGTTTCCAGCTCAGCCCTGGTTAATGAGGGCATTTTGATCTACAATTGTTGACTGCAGAAAGAGCCTCCCTGATAAAGGGGGAAGGGATGTCCTGGGGGAGAGGGTCGCTGAATATGCATGGCCCCGGGTCTCTTTGTTTAGCTGATATCTGACTATATTTATTCTTCTAGATTACACATTCTGACTGCGGAACAAAGGGCTGGCAGGAGCTGCTCTCTTGTGCTTAATAATTTGAGTGAATTTACATTTCAATGCAGCCCTGCGCCACTTCCCACCCCCTACGGAAAGAACAGAATTTCCCTGTTGCGGGGAGGGGGGAAAGAAACTCCCACCCCAGTGGCCAGGCTGGGAGATTTATTGACATTCCTCTCTGAATTTATTCCTCTCAAATCCTGTACACGTGTGTTCCCACCCTCCTGATGCAGAGATGTTTTCTTCCCTGCCACCCCACTCCATGACTTGCTCAGCTAACTCTGCCTGCCCCACCTCCCTGCTGAGCAGTGTGATTCATCCTCTAGTAATTAACCATCAGCAGTACAGAAAGTACCTGGCTAGGCAAAAGTGTGAAAACACATCTACACCTAACGGGAACTGGACTGAAGATTTGCACTTGGAGTGACATCCAGGGAGCTGAAAAGTGACAAAAAGACAGAGTTGCCAAAACTCCCCAAATACAGTCTGGTTTCTATGCAATGCCCTTTTCACTCTACTTTGTGGCCTGAAAGTGGAAAAAAAACAAACAAAAAAAACAAAACCAAAACCGACCAAAAACCAAACCCTATGTTTGCTGAGTCAGAGTTAGTCATGAGGGATGTAGAGGTGGCAGTTTCTCACTTGACTGTCTGACCAGGCTTGGAACCCTGCCTGTAGCAAATGATTCGACCTGTCTGGCTCATCTCTTACTTCTCCAGTGTATTTACCCTTTTCTGCATGCCCAAGCTTATCTTTGAATATAATTTTGTGTCCCTGTATAGGATGCTCGTGCACACAAGGCCCAGGATCCTGTGTTAGCTGCCACCCAGCCCTTCCTGAGCCACAAACCTGCGGTTAAATGTTAGGAGAGCTGCATACTTTTCTTCTGCTTGCCTAATAATAACTTTGCAAGGACAGGGACTTCATATGCTGATAACCCCAGAATGTTACAGTGCATTTGGCTCTCTTACCATTAGCTGGTTATAACAAATCTTTGATTATAGGAACAGCTCCTCATTGCTATTTCAGAGGACTTCTCCGCTTCTCTTGAGCCCATCAGGAGGTGGGCTGTGAGGTCATGAGCACAGGACTTAGCTGGGTGGGATTTGTATGTTGAGATGTGTGTCATTAATACCTTTCTTTCACTTGATGATCTGTCTAGTCCCACAGTGTCTCATGTGGTGCAAAATGAGATGAACCCTCACTGCTCTAGAGGTTGAAGAAGCAGGACACAATGGAGGGAGCAACCTTGGACATACCTGAGTGCAGCAGCAGCCCCTTCCAGAAGTTCATTGCATCTGAACTGGCTCCTTTGGGCAGCCAGAGGACAGGTACTTACATCCTGAATACTTTTATTGCTATCATTTTCCTTCTTTTAGGGGCTTGTATGAAGACCTCTGTGTGGGATATGTGAATTCTTGAGCTGAGCTGCTGAGGGCTTCAATGTGGGAGGGAAATCTGCTTCTAGTTGGCTCCAAATGTGTGACCACTGGCTTTTGACGCATTCATTTCAGGCCTTCATTCCAACCTGAGCAGCAAAAGAACTTGGAAATAGGTTTTATATCTGGGTTTCACCACTTTTACTTGAATGTATCAAGTTCTCTGTGGAAGTGACCCTATACTGCTCAGAGCTAAGTCTTGTCTCTGTAGAAAGCAAGGCAATGGTCCTAATTTAGCTAGTAAGAACTTGTGCATGTGATGCTGCTCTCACTGCTAACCTTTCTAGATGCTGGTGTTTGCAATGCAGAATGCAGGAAAAAGTGTTTAAGGAACATGGGCAGAACCAGGACCTTGCACTGTGTCCCACTCCAGCAAAACAAAGGGAATTTCGTGCCCTGCAGAGCTTCAGTGTAAAGGGTGAAACAGTGGGTGGTTGTTGGGAATTCTGTCTGCAATGCCTGCTGGAACAGGTAGTTGTGTTTATTTTAATGGCTAGATGTAGACATGCATTACTTTTCACTCATTTTGCATTTCGTACATGCGTAAATGTGGAAACATACATATGTATGTTCCATATCGCACACATATACACAGTCTGTAATGTACATGAACACAATGCAGCATTAAATCAGGGGGCTTTGCTTCTCTTAATTACCTAATTTATTGATTTTTTACATTCTGTACATCTTGGTTTTATCTGAACTTTACAGAAGGTGTAAGCAATACACATCTTGTCACATCCCATTTTCACACTAGCGCTGTTGCTGTATGAACCATTGCTAGAAATAAAACACGACTAGAATAGTCAGCCATCTGTCTGGAAAGCACATGCGGTCCCAGATGGCAGCTTCTCTCCCGCTCGCTGGTAGCAGAGTCTTCTGTCTAAGGAACACAGCAGAAATGTGTTACAGTTCAGTGGGGATATGTAGAACGTGTGGTCCTCCCCAGGGCTGGGGCCGAGGGCCCTCCAGCAACAAAAAGGGAGGGAAACTGAGCATGGAGCCCATCCCTGAGAGGGGCAGGTGTTCATCTCCTGCTGAGCAGAGAGATCAGCTCACTCACAGCAACCTCTCTGCACTCAGCTCTATGTGAACAAGGTTCCTCATCCTGTCTGTCTCTGTGTGTGAGTATTCTCTCACAAGGGTGCAGTGGGGAGTGGATGGAAGAGAGTCCACAGGACCTTGGCAGGGGAAGCTGGAGGGAGGTGAAAACTCGTGAGCTGGTCTCTTTGGCACTGTAGGACTCTTTTTAGGAGAAGTGTCCTCAGCCCAGTCTACAACTTTCTCATGAGGGTAAGAGGAGGGGCAAGCACTGATCTGTTCTCTGGGGTGACCAGTGACAAAACCCAAGGGAAGGGTCTGAAGTTGTGTCAGGGAAGGTTTAGATTGGATACTAGAAAGAGATTTTTCACCCAGAGATTGGTTGGGTACTGGAGCAGGCTCCCCAGGGCAGTAGTCACAGCACCAAGCTTGACACAGTTCAAGAAGCATTTGGATGATACTCTCAGGCACATGGTGTGAGTCTTGGGAATGGTCCTGTGTGGGGCCAGGAGTCAGACTTGATGATCCTTGTGGGTCCCTTCCAACTTGGCATATTCTGTGATTCTGTTTTTCTCTGCTGTAGATCTGGGTACTTGGTTTGCAAACAACTTGGCCACCAACAGCTGACACTTGCCAGCCTCCAAGACTCTCAAACTGCCTCACAGAAGTTCTCCCTTATCCAAGGGGTTGCTCTTTGTTGTTCAGAACAAATGCAATGTGGCATTGCTGCCTGCCCGTAGTTGGTGCCCCTTGTGAAATCACAGCAGGATAATGCCTTTCCTGCCAGCAGAGTAAATGGGTGTTGAAGCACCTCTACTTAGCAAAGCATGGTCACTTCTGCTGAACTCAGCCTCAAAGGTTGCTTTCACTGATCAAAATGAGCAGAAAAAGCCTCAAAATGTGAAAAGCACCAAAGCTGGGGAGTGACTTGGTGAGAATGCAGCTTCCTTATCCTTTGAACTTTTTGCCCCTGAATGCAGTTTTTAATCTGGCCTGCGGGAGGGATAAAGGATATCAGAACAGGTTTCTACAGAACTGAGGAATACTGAAGAAATAATCACAAAAGGAATGACAGCATTTGGGAAAGGCACCCAAAGCCATCAGTCTGTTGGCTGTGACTTTCACTGTTGCCTCTAAAGGAGTTGAATAGTGGTCCTGTGAAACAATGATGAATTTCCTTATCTCTTTATTGTTTTGCTTTGCATCTTCCTGTGTTCCAGTTTTCTGGAATGTCTTTCAAGCCTGTTTCCATTCCCTCACAAGTCTTTGCACCTTCTACTGACTTTTTAACCTCATGATACCTGTCCCTGTCTGCTGTATTTCCACAGGGAGGCTCACCGATGTGGTATTGTACTGCAGAGGTTGGCACTTGCCTTTTTGTACAGGGTGAAGCTACTGTGAGCTCTGTGAAACCTTCAGCAAACAGTAGAGTTTTGGTTCAAAACCTGTCCTAAGCCTGTGTGTTTTCCATCTGGAGATCAACCAGCTGTTTGCTCTTGGTGCTGAGCAGGGGCTGGCAGGGAGCCCTGTCACTGCTGTGGTGCAGCAATGGTGTGTGTGCAGGAGGTGTGATGAGTGGTTTTGTCCTCTAATTCACTGCTTCCCTTTGCAGGGATTTTGTGGGAGCACCAGAGATGCCCAACTTGTGCAACCACTGGAGCTGCTGGTTCCCAGCTGGCCCCTTTCACAGAATCACAGAATGATTTGGGTTGGAAGGGACATTAAAGCTCATCCCCTTCCACTAGAATAAATTGTTCCAAGCCCCATCCAACATGGCCTTGAGCACTTTCAGGGATGTGGCACCCGCAGCTTCTCTGGGCAACATGTGTCAGGGCCTCACCCCACTCACAGGGAAGAATTTCTTCCTAATATCCA
>JAOXXN010000120.1:2439450-2470136 GCA_026770055.1 Myrmophylax atrothorax
TAGGATGTAGGCAGTGTGGCTTCCATGAGAAACATTTTGGGGGATGGAGAGGGAATGTTTCTAGCAGCAGGATGAAAGAGACACACCCCAGGGCTGTAGAGACCCTTCAGGGGGATGGTTGCTTCTGACAGGGGAATTGGGATTTACAGTGGGAGAATGGTGTAGGTGGCGTGGGAGATGCAGCAGGAGAGGGATCATGGAGTGCTCAAGGACACTGCCTACAGTGCTAAGGAAACTGAGGCAGGGAAGAGAAGGTGGGAGGATGAATTGCTTTACATTGCATTGTGGTTTTCAGCAGTAAAGGCTTGACCTCAGGATAGGTCCCAGTGAAACTGTTAAGCTTACTGGAGGTAATCCCCACTTGGATGGGGAGAAACTCTGCAGGCCACTGCAGAGCGCCCTTTCCTGGCTTAGGAAAGGTGTAACCAATGTTTTCCTCCTGCTACTCTGCACAGAGTGTTATAAAAAAAGTATGTGTGAACTGGAGCAAACCTGTTTGTCCAACATTGCAGAGGATTGGGGTGGTTACCTGACTTGGGGGCTGAGGAAGGGAGAGGGGGTTTGGTTCTGCACTGTCAGCCCACAGAGGGGTTGCAGGAGTGAGGCAGGGAGTCTTTTGTGGTGGGCCACTGAGATATGTTTCCATTTGCAGCCCCTTTCCAAGGGGTCTTGCTTCACTGTGCTTTTTCTGCCTCTTTTATATCTCTCCTAGGACACCCTGTTGTTGCTTTAGCCCTGTTTTTCCACTGGGAACTACATTTCCCAGAGTTCCAACTCTTAAAGGACTGATGTGCTGTGTCGGGCAGGGCTGAGCTGCCTCTGAGGAGACATAAGAACAAGAAATGTTGGGGCTGAGGCTGCACTTAATTAAATAATGAGCACAGAAGAGCAGCCATAAGTAGCTATTTGTGATAGGTTTGGAAGATGAGGCTTGCTTAAGGATAAGGGAAGGATCCATTTCTTCCTGGTGCAGTCCCTGTTGCTCTGGGGGGAATGCTGTGGGCAGCTGCAAACAGCTGGTTCTGTCTCATGCCTTGAAACAGCAGAGTTGTTAGTGGGAACGAAAAGAGGCTGGATTACTGAGGCTGTGTTTGTAGGTGAGCTCTGTGAGGCTCTCGGTGTACTCAGGAACTGCTCTCTGCCCTGGCAATACTTGCCAGTGACCCTCCTAAAAACAGGAGCAGCACTTTGATGGTACTGCAAGGCTGGAAAAGTTAAAAGATGGACAGAAACGTGGGGAATGATTGGATGCAGAGATCAGCCAGCAGAGCTACAGAGGGAGAAATGTAACAGCTACCAGTATTGATGAGACAGCCAGTGCCCTCCGTGGAGAATTATGATTTCTGCTTCATTTTCTTCCTCTTCTCCGTGCAGCAAACTGAGCTTGATAACAAAACACGTGTGACTGGTCCAACCAGTGAAATCAGGTTACAGGAAGGGGCCTTCTTAGTAAACATTGGCAGCTGTGTGGGCTGGATTTCTTGGCTTGAAAGCACTCGAGGGATCATACCTTTACCAGCCCACCCCCCAGCTGGGTGGGATCTAAACCAGTCCTTGCAGCCCACCAAGTAGGGATTGGCTTTGTCTTGGGAAAACGGGAGTTCTTATGGGTGGAAGTTGTGGCTTGGCAATGCACTGGAGGTCAACCAGTGTCAGCGTTCCCAGAATTATATACATACATGCATACTTAGAGATATATGTATATATACATATCTATATGCATGTGTGTATATATATATAAAATACATATATATATATTTTTTGCTGGCAGCTGAGATAAAAGGGATATAATGAAAATGTAAACGAAAAACTTTACAGCAGGCATGGCCTGACAGAGGGAAGATTGATATCCCGTGATGCTTTGTCTTGATGAGACAATGAAAAATAACCACCACGGCAGCTGTGTCAATATCAGACTTGGTAATGCACCACTAGCTGTGGGTTTTTATTTAATCCGCTTTGCTTTAAGATGATAACGGTTGTTACTTTTCAATGCCTGTCTGTCAGCACCCTGGCATTGCAATATTCCTCCGCAGCTTTGCGAGCGGGTTTCATTTATTTTAAAATACCATTTCACACACTGCTGACTTTTAACAGTGTTCCATGTGAGTTTGGGAGATTGAATAGTGACAGAAACAACACTTTTTATGAGAATACAGAATATTAAAAATGGGGCACAATATACAGATGGCAGTTTTCACTACAGCTTGTTTTTTCCCCCCAACCTGCTTCTGCTACTCAGCTTCCCACTGAATGCATTTGTAGTAACACCATAAATGTCACTTTCGCTGACTGCCTTTTGGCATTTTATTTAAATGGGAATTCGGCACTTGCTGCTGCCGCTGCCGCTGCCGCCACTGCATCGAGCTCATGTTTTGCAGGAGTGCCACTGTGCACACTCCTCCTGCAGCCACTGCGTTTTCCATCACTCGGATCCGGGGGCTGCCAAAAGAGCAACCCCAGCTGTGGCAGAGTGATGGTGTGTGTGGATCTCTGTGTGCACACCTGTGGGTCTCTGGGAGGACTGGGAAGGCCACTGAAAGCCATCCAAGAGTGGTTTCTACAGGGTGAAACACTTTTCTTTCTGCTTGGCTTCTATAAGACTCTCATCTTGCCAGCAAAATGCAAAATCATTTGCTGCTGTGATGGCACCAAGAGGCTGATGATATCTGGAGTTAGTAACTCTGGTTTTAACTCCTGGGGCTCTTTTGGCCGCTTTCTGCCCAAAAATCTGGCTGCTTGCTTTAGCTCAGTTGCTGTGGTGCTGAAGGAGCCCTGTCCCCTCCAGGTTTCCTGGGGCAAATAACACAAAAATCTTCCAAAAAATGATAGTTAAACAGCACATCCCTCTGTGGGCCTGGCTGCTGCTCCTGTTGCTGTGTAAATCTCAAAAAAAAATCTCCAGAGCTTGGTGTATAAAGAACTGTGATGGGTGACAGTCCTTGGCAGTCCTGATCTGTCTCCTGTCACAGGGCTGGAGACAACTGCTGGTCTCCCAAGCGCTTTCCTGGGCGACCATGTAGACTGCAAAGCAACAGGGAAAGGGGTGAACTGAGGACTTGCTTTGAGTTTTCCCTCCAAAATATTTGTGTCTCAGAGTGGCTGGAGATGACCAGTGACCTCCTGAAGCACCTCTCCTTGTTGGGAACAGGCAATTTTACTGTTTTTACCTCATTGTGGCCCCTGAGGGCAGAGAGTGAACTGCTGCTTGTGCCCTGGGTGTTGTGGTTCACCCTACTGCCTTTTGCAGCTCTGCTCCCTCCCTTTGTTGCACTTCAGGTTTTTGGGCTGTGATTCTGTAAACACAGGAGAATCTACACCCATTGCCATACTTTTTCCCTAAAGACACTTCAGCATGGGGAGGAAAAGCTGGAACAAGCCTTATCCTTGTTTCCTTATCCCACTGCCCTACTGATAGTCTGTGACAACTCCCTGTCCCCTCTAAACGCACCTCTGGGAGAGATGGGTTGCACCACTGTCCTCATCTTCTAAGTCTACAAGACACCACAGTGTTTTTGAAGATGTAATTGCCTGGTTGCCCTGTTCTATACCTTTGGAAATGTCTGAGCCTCTGCACTTCCAGGTTGGAGCAGTTTAACAGAGTTGTAGGGGATGCTTGTGGCAGAGCCAGAAATTCTCTACCTTTATGGGCAGAAAAAATGTTTTTGTTTGAAGGTGGAAATATTGATTTTGATTAATACGAGAAAGGAGGTAATGTAAAAATTTTGGGGGGTTTTATTTGTAATTTTGAGATGATAGCTGTTTGAAGGGAAGTATTGCCCAGAGAAGTTGTGCATCACTGATCCCTGGAAGAGTTTGAGGCCAGGTTGGATGAGACTCTGAGCATCCTATTCTTGTGGAAGGCGTCCCTGCCCATGGCAGGGGTGTTGGAATGAGATGAGCTCTAACCTCCCTTTCAACCCAAACCATCCTATGATTTCTTTGTTTCCTACCCATGCACCACATAGAGGTCCCTGACATCACCAAATGCTTGATAAAGTTCTTTCAGTGTTTTGGAAAATTATAGATGTGCTATTATTACTGTAAAATGCTTTTATTTTAATCTTTGAGCTAGAGGCTCATTGTGCAGGTGTACAAGGATATTAAATAAAATATAATGACCCGAGACAATATTTTCTCACCCTCCCTGTAATATTTTTGCTGTTACAGGTTGTGTTACTGCAGGGCCAAGTGCACCTGCATTCCTTGAACCCTTCTGGGAGGCTGGAAATTTGTCCTTCTCTATTCCACGGGGACAAAGCTGCTAGTTCTGCTTTTGTAGGTTGCAATAGCATCAGACTTTCAAGTGGTGATATTTTAATGTACATAAAGCTGTTTTCCAGTGCAGGCTGAATCTTCTCCCCTCTTGGTCCCAAGGGAGTGTGTAGCAGGGGGTGGGAGGAGCAGCATGAGCCATTACTGAACAGGTTGACTTTCTAAAGAAAATGTGAGCTGTTTGAAAATGCTCCTACATGTGCAATGTTCCAGGCAATCCTGGGAGATGGATGAGCAGCAGAGTGCAGGTGAGGCAGGCAGAGGCACAGGAGAAAATGCTGCTTTCTTGTCTCTGTCCCAACAGAAATAATTTCCACATAAACAGCACCTATCTGTTATTTAACACTTAAATCATCAAAGTGTCCATCAGTAAGAGGCTCTTTTGTGCTGGATGCTCCACAAATATAAAAGTGTGTGCATGAGAAAGCATGGAGATGGTTTATGGCTCCTGTTGCAGGGCAGGGAGATGGTGCATGTGACCTTTTCAGATCCCTTAAACACCATCATCTATTCATCATCTATTGCAACTCTTCCTTGTTGCACAAAGCTTGTCCTACATTTCACCAGATCTATGGTCTGGTTTCCTAGAGTGAACTTTAGGAAGCTAAACTTTCCTCCTGCTGTCTGTAAAAATCACTTAACTCCACTTGTGTATGTGTTGGCATTGTGTAAGTCATCAGTAATGTTGTATTTGCATGCTCTATCAGGAAAAAAAAAACCAGTGCACCTTTAGCCTGATCCTTTTTGGCTTCTTGGACACAAGGCAAGATGGATAACAGTGCAAAACATCTTCATTATAAACCTTATGCCAGCTCTGCATGTTTTGGCTCTGCTGTAGCATTTCCTAAAAATATTGCCCTTTTTTCTTTCTTTTATTTCTTGGAGCTACAGTGCTTGCTTAGTGCAAATGGATGCCAGTGTTAATTTAGTGTTTCCCCAGCTCCACCTGGCTTGGCCGTGCCAGGCAATATTGCTGAACTCCAGAATGCTGTGTGTGTAATGTATGACTTGCTCCTCACAGCTCAGCAAAGCAGCTCTTTAACAAGCAGAATAGATTAATTAATCTGAGATAAAGAAAGAAGGTCCCTTAATATCCCCCTTCCTCTCAACATTTGTTTTCTGTGGGGCTGGGCAGTGACACTTCATGTGAAACAAATGGGGACGTGTGCTGGGTAGGGGGACGTTGTTAAGGCTGGGTGAGTTACAGTGATGTGGGAATCCCGGGTCACATCTGTGCCTCCACTGTGCACCAAAGGAATGTGCCTTTCCAGTGATGGACAGCATGCCTTGTGTGCCCTGGAAAACCTATCTCTTAGCTCCCAGCATGGCATTTTTTGAGCCCTGTGGAGTCAGGAGCATCAGACAACAGGATTTTCTAGGACAAAGGGGAAGAGATGCTGAGGCCTCTCCAGTTTGAGCTCTCTCCCATCCGTAGGTGCAGCTTACCTGTTTGAGGTGGTTATAATGGATTCTCAGCATTTTGCAGGTGAACACAGTTTTGCCTGTCATGCTTGGGCTGTCTCAACTCTGAACATGCTCGTTCTCCTTGGAGGAGCCATGGCAAGTAGAAGAAGTTTCTCCCTTTGCATTATTTCTTCAACATGAAGGTTTTTTAGCACAGTGTCAGGGTGGTAAGCTGGGATTTCTGGGAGGGAGGCTCAGCATGCCTTTCTGCACCAGTTTCTGGGGTTGTGGGTACAGGATGACCCTGACAAGTTTTGCCCAGCACTTAGGGCACCTGTCTGACAAACACCATGTCTCCCACAGCGCTCTGGCTGCTTCTGCTTATCCATTCCAGCCCCTTTGGCGTATTGAGTCCCATGGGTTGTTTTTTCCACAAGTATAGTCCAAGGCCATTTAGAAGTCCCAAACCACCTAGTGCTGGTGCCTGCATGGGTGGCAGCAGCAGGGGCAGCCAGCAAGCTCTGCGCAGAACCAGATGGCGTCTTGTCACACACAGGTATGCAGCTGCACTGATGGACTCTGCCTTTTTGAGGTGATCAGAGGGCATTTGAGCTTTCTGTGGTGTTTCTCCAGTTGTATTTGTGTTAATAGCATGGTCTGCCATGTGGCCTTGGTCCTACAGCACTGACACTGAATCTTCCCAGAGTGAGAGTGTGATCCCTGTTTTTTTGAAGATGATAATGAAACTCCTGCTGGCTGAGGTGGATGCAGAGTTTTAGGATCTCAGGGCAGTGATTTGCACGTAACTGGCCTCCAACAATTTGACTAGTGAGATGATGTTTGGGGATGCAGAAGGGTTTGTGGAAGAATTTCCTGTGTGATGACTTGGAGCTGCAGGGGCCAGGAGGTCAATTCCATGTGCAAATGGGAATGGATCTAGGATGGGATGTGATTTTTCTCAGCCTCCAAGCTGACATCCATTCTGGGATTTCTGAGAGGCATGTAGTGGCAATTTCATTCCAGGCCTGGTGCTACAATTGCTGATTTTTCCACCTCTCCTTCACTTGTGCCAAGCCTTGTGCAAGGGTGAGTTGTGAGGAGAGCACAGAGTGAATGGTGGGTGATCAGTGGGTTGGACAGGTGGGATTGACCCAACTTCTGTAGTTTCCATGCACTGTTTGCTAGGTGAAAGCACAATAGGTAACTGTGCTACAGGGCCCCAGCCCTAAGGAACTGGCAGACCAGCTGCACTGTGCTCCATCCACAGCATCTCACCCCTCTGACATCCCACAGCAAACTCCACGCTGACTGTCACAACTGCAGCATATGGACAAAGACAACCAGAAGGGTTCAGAGCTGTTGCTGGGGTTAGTAGCTTTCTGTGCAGAGCACAGTATACCACAGGGAGTTTCCAGCCTTTCCATCATCTGTTGCAATACCGTGGTTATTATGGATAGCAATATCGGTACCTGGAAGCTCTTGCGTGGCAGTTGCTGTTTCAGAGGCTATTAAGCTTGCAGCTGAACACCTCTTTGTCTAAGCTAGCGCCTAATCTTTCACACGACAATATCTTTACAGCTATACCCATCTGGAGCCTGAGTCACAATCAGATTCACTTTCACTTAAAACTGCAGGTTTGGAGAATTACACTGTGTCAGCAGGGGAGGAGGGAGAGATTTTTGCTAAGAAGATGGAGATATCTTCGGATCTACAAAAGGATGTGCTGATTTTGGCTGGGATAGAGTTAATTTTCTTTATAGTAGCTGGTATGGGGCTGTGTTTTGGATGTTTGCTGAGAACAATGTTGATGACACTGGGATGTTTTTGTTACTGCTGAGCAGAGCTTACACAGAGCCTTTGCTGCCCCTTGCACTGCCCCACCAGTGAGAAGTCCAGGGATGCATGAGGAATTGGGATGGGGCACAGCTGGGACAGCTGAGCCCAGCTGACCCAAAGGGTGCTCTGTACCATACGTATGATGATACAAATCTGAGGGAAGGAGAGGGCCCATTTTGGAGTCATGGCATTTGTCTTCCCAAATGTGTGATGGAGCTCTGCTTTCCTGGGGATGGCTGAGCATCTGTCTGCCCATGGGGAGTGGTGAATAAATTCCTTGTTTTGCATGTGTGGCTTTTGCTTTTCCTATTAAACTGTCTTTATCTCAACACACAAGTGTTCTCACTTTTACCCTTTCAGTTCTCTCTCCCACCCCACCAGAGCAGGGGATGAGTGAGAACCTGTGTGGGGTTGAATGGCTGGCTGGGGTTAAACCACAACAAATGGCAGCATTAAATCTTTGTCAGGGGATGTTAGAAGGGATAATGTCTTTCTATGTAAAAAAACCAAACCAAACAAACCAGAGATAATGGACATTTCTGTGAAAGCAAATGATCTATGATTTTTGAGCGTGCTGGAATCTGGGTAATGGGCTACTTGTTCAGATACCTTTTAAGTTCATTAACTTAGTTCCACCCTCCACTTGGTTGTTTTAATATATATCCTAAAATACTACTTGCATTTTATTTCTAACCCTGTGTTTCAAAAACCAGAACAGCTTAGTTCACAGAATCACAGAATGGTTTGGGCAGGAGACATCTTAAATATCATCTTGCTCCACCCCCCTGCCATGGGCAGCGACACCTTCCACTAGCCTGGGTTGCTCCAAGCCCTGTTGAACCTGGCCATGAACACTTCCAGGGACTGGGCAGCCACAGCTTCTCTGGGCACCCTGTGCCAGGGCCTGCCCACCCTCACAGGGCAGAAACCCTTGAGTTATCTCTTGCTTGAGGTCTGAGTATTAATATGATGTGGAGGATGAAATAGAGGTTCACATATTTTCTGTGCTGCTCACTGCAGAGCAAGGAAATTACTAACCTGACACCTTCAGTTTGTCTCTGCATTTTCACTTGTGTGATACTCCCTGCCAAACAGGGTGAGTTATGGATGGGAACTGTTGGGGTTTTAATCTTTGGTGCTCTGTGCTGTAGGCAGTTTTCAAAGGGCTCCAATCCTGTATTTCTGAGAGTTTTGCTGTTCAAGTAGGGTTGTGCTAGAGAAATATACCCCCTCAGCTGTCCTTAGACTTTCAAGTCTTCCTTTTTAAAAAAAATATTGTTTTTTCTTCTTACTTTCTCTCTCTCATGCTCCTTGATCCTTCAGTTGCACCTCTCCCACTCCCTGAAGCAGCCCATTGGAATCCACAGCGATGCTCCTGGAAGGAAATATCTGTGTGTGCTCCAGGCACAAAACTGTGGGGGTGCATAAATGGGATAGCAGTGGAAGATTGCAAACAATTCCTGAGTGTGAATAATTCCTCCTCCCCTTTGTGGGTTCTTTTTCTAGCTTATGTTCAGATTTCTCTAAAAAAAAAAAGTATATCTTACCAAATACAGCATTTTATACTCCCACTCTATCCCTTCATTGCTTGTGAATCCTGTTTTTTCTCACTGTATTTTTGTTGTTTATTTAAATTTATATTAATGTGAAGTATTTCTAAATGGTGTAGCAAGGTCTTTTTTTCTTTTTTTTCTTTGTATTGGAAGACAACTTGTACATGTGATGTGAAAATACCATCATATTTTCTAGTTATGCTTTTTCTGTCTCGCTCTGTGGTGACCCTCTGACCAAATAATATCCTCAGTCAGTTAGATATCCTCATTAAAACCATTAGGTTAAGTGCTGAGGAGGAAATGTATATACTGTACCTTAAGTTTCTAATCACAGAGGCAGAGTTTAGATTGGTGCTATCTTTTTTTAATGACCAGCAATTCAGTCTCTTGGATGAGGTAGTTAATTGGTTCTTTATTGTCTATAGCCTCAGCAAAGCTTTTTTTCCTTTTGTGTTCGTGAAAACCACTTATCCTCTATTTTTTTTAGTGGTTTCTGCTGCTTTTTTTTTTTTTTTTGAGAAAATAGTAAAAAAGTCTACAAAATGCATGTGATTTTGCAGGGGTTTAGAATTAAAAACCACTTTCCCAGAGAAATGAAACAAACAACTGTAAATGAATCTGAAACTCCAGCTGAGCTCTGAGTCCTAATTCGAGGAGAGGGACCACTGGGGTTACATGGGGGAGTGAAATTTAAGGAAAATTCCACTGGAGACTTTCCATTTGTTGCTGGGTTTAGAGGTTAGAAACTTTTAATTATCCTTTAACCACAATTACGATTCTCATGTGTTCACTTGCCACCAGCAACTGAAGCTGGGAAAAAAACCCCTCCTGAAATACTTTAAGAAAAGGAATAATGAGGACTTAGGAATCTTGCATGAGGCACCCAAACTTTTATCTGTTGAAAGTGCTACAGAACTGCTATTTGGTGGATCTGGCCTGGGGTGCCAGGGGAGTAAGAGGTGTTTGTATACATGGAGTAACTGCAAAGCAAGTTCTTTCTCACTAAAATGTGGTTAATGGTGTGCACTTAGATGTGGGTATGGAGTGCTGGCTGTCCAAGGACACTCTTGTAAATGGGGAACCTGCAGTCAGGAGAGCTGAACATGACCTGATGTGCCTGCAGAGCTGGGGACATACAGGCAGGCAGGGACATGTCAGGGAATGAGTGTGATCCCACTTTAATGCCTCAATGCTGACCTTGGAACTGGATGAACTGATTTTCTGTGGGAGGAGGGTTTTGAGTGTTGAAGTGCCCTTTTGAGTGAGAAGGTGATGCTGGGAGGGAGAAGGGGCTGCTGAGGGCAGGAAATGCCAGGGCTGCACTCTCACCTTTTGGAGGGGAGGTCGTTTTCCTTCTTAATCAAATTGAGGCTTTCCAGGGTCTACCCTGAGCTGTGGGCTCCAGCCTTGAGAAACTTATTCCTTGTGGGTCACTAATTTCAGGGAGGGAGGCCTGACATCTCTCTCCTGGGAGCTGTGGTTGAAAGGTCATGTGCAAAACAGGGAGAAATACATTTGCTTCTTCTGCCAGGTAGTCCTTTGGTGTGAGCACTCCTGCGCTTCAATGGTGAATCCAGCCCTTGGAAGTCTAGTCCTGTATTAAATTTTTGGAAAGAGTTGCAACTGGCTTTGGGTTCCTGCAAATACAGATGCCACAGTGAAAATACATTAAGTTCTGGAAAAAAAAAAAAAAAATCCAAGCCCTGAAAGGACTTAATTTGGTAAAAATATTAGAATTGGTGCAGCTGATGTAGTGAGTCATTGTAGCTCAATGAGTTTGCCTTAGAAATTGTTAACACAGTTGTTTTAAAAGAAGTTTTTTACCATGAGGGTTGTAAAATACTAGCACAGGCTGCCCAGAGGGGTGGTGGATGTCCCATCCCTGGAAACATTCAGGGTCAGGCTGGACAGGGCTTTCAGCAATTTGATCTAGTTGCAGATGTCCCTGTTTGTTGCAGAGGGGTTGAACTATGTGGCCTTTACAGGTACCTTCCAACCCCAACTATGCTGTGATAATAAAGTGATAATGGAATCAGTGTAAGACAGGGAAAATGGCTGCATGGTGTTATTTTACAGAGAAATAGTGTCTGATGAAGTGTGTTGCAAAGCCAGTGTGCTGGGGCAGGTTTTGCAGAAGACAGTGTGTGAGGGGAGTAGCAGAAATCCTGGAGGAGACCAAAAGCATTTGCAGAAGGAGCCTGGCAGGCTCAGTTGCCCACAGGAGTGGGATTGCCGCTCATCCTCGTGTCCTGGGCTGGCACAAATATGCAGAGGAGTCTGATGTCCTCCTGCACTGCTGGAGAAGCATCCCTGTAACCGTGGGCAGGTCTGAGCCTCGCAAGGGAGCAGTGATGACATTCAGAGGACTTGCTTTCCAGCCAGACTGCTCCCAGTGTGGTCTCTGTAGGAACTTCTCTTAGCATATGTAAGCCTGAGGTGGAGAAGCTGGTTTGCAGTCATTCTTAGCCCCACGGGGAGCTATGAACACTTATGTTAGCTGTGCTTACAGCACGTTATTCCTTAGCTCTGCACTTACACAGCACCACTAAGCACCTGCTAATGCTCTGGAGGATTTTTAACCATGCATAGCTTGATTAAATACAAACGGAGCCAGATATGCAAGGAAAATGTGGAGGTAGTCACACAAAACCTGCATGCCTTATGTGGGTTTTTGGTATCCAAACAAGCTTCTGGTGATAACATCACACAGGGTAAGACAAGTGCCTATTCCAGGCATTAAAATTTTCCCTTGCTGCTATTCAGTTAAATAAAAGCAAAGGATGTGTTTCCTGATCATGGGCAAGTCCCTCTGGCTCACAGCCATGTGGGCAAGAGCAGAGCCACTTACATTTGGAGGGCAATCTATAGGAGGATCACAACAGCAATGAAATAGCTTTGGACTCTGCAAGGTGCTGGTGAAATGCCTCCCTTGTACTCTGTCCTGCTGGGATCTGCTCCCAAAGATCCTGTCTAAGTTCTTTGAAAACCCTGCTGGCTTTGTTGAGGCTTGGGCCAAGGGCTGGTGACCCCAGGCTCAGAGGGAAAGGGCTTGTTTCACTGGAAATGCTCACATGCTGGGTTCAGCTTATCCCTGAGCTCTGCTGAGATGGGAGGTACTGGTGAGGCTGGACAGGGAATGTTTCCCTTGGGAAGAGGCCATCGAATTGCATGTGAAGGCCAAGGCGAGAGAAGAGCACAGTTCTAAGTGAATTGTCAGCCGCCTTTCTGTGTGTCCTCCCCTTGCTCCTGCTTTCTCCTCACCGACATATCAGCGATGTTTATTAAGAGATGACAAGTCTATCAGGCCTCATAAGCAGCCTTTCACAAGGAGGAGATCTTATATCCAGAGAGCATCATCAATCTTGTCTCTGCTCTGCTCTTCTGAGCAGCTGATAGTGAACAAGGCTCCATCCTCTTCCCCCCTCCTTCCCACCCCTTCCCCTCTCCTCCCCTTCACCAACCCTCTGCAGCACAGCGGGAGCCAGCAAGGAGAGGTTTGATTTGCATAAAGTGTTGCTGGTAAAGAGGGAAGAAGCAGAGAGAAATGCAGTGCTGCCCTGGGAAGGCAGCCCCTATTCCTGGATTGGGAGTGGTCTGGAGATGCAGGATGAAATGCATCCCAATCTGCTGCCCAGGCAGCACACAGCTGAAAGCTGCTTAATTCTGTTGGGATCTGAGCTGTGTCAGGGGGTAGGTAGAGACTAGAAAATCCCCTCTCTAACTGAGGCTAATGCTGTGCCAATGGGGGAAGGTGAGGAGCAACGCTGTGGTCCAGCCATGCCCTCATGAGAGTGTCGCTGCTGCCCCAAAGAAGGGCCATGCAGACCTGTTGCCCTAAGAAGCTGTGGCTGCTCCATCCCTGGAAGTGTTCAAGGCAGGTTGGATGGGACTCTGAGCAACCTGGTCTAGTGGAAGGTGTCCCTTCCCATGGAAAGGGGGGTTGGAACAAAAATGTCTTTGACGTTCCTTCCAACACAGCCATTCTGTGATTCTTTAGTCTCTGCAGCATCTGCTGAGAGCTGTGGCTGTTACCTGGGGTAGGGGCTGCTGGGAGGGGTATCCCCTGCAGGGCAGGTGGGGAGAGCACATGTGCTGTCCTTCAGGATGCAAGAAGGGTCAAACCCAGGGAATAATACGCAAGGAGTTAGAAATCCCATCTCAGGAAATATCACTTTAGTTTCTATTTTACAAAATTCATCCTAATTTGTAACACAGGTTTTTTGCATGATCTCCACACTTGACACTTATGGATTGGAAAACCAAGGTTACCTTTTGTCCCTGACCAAATTAAGTTTCTAATTATTTCCCTGCCTCTATTTTCTACTTTTTCTTTTTTCTTTTTCCAATTTTTAAAATACCTTTCCTCTCCTCTGCTTTTATCTGAAGACCCTGACTGTTTAGGACTACATTTTGTGTGCAGATCCAGTCCTGAACAGCAATGATAAGTGAGGAAAAGCTGCCCAGTACCTCTTTACAGTGCTCTTTCCACGTCTCTGCTCATGCTGGCAATGCCTAGATCTCAGGGGAGAAGACATGGATTTACTTTTGGGAGCTTGTTATGTAGCATAGCAGTGAGCTTATTCCACAAAGTTTTTTGTTCCCTGGTGTTTCCAAGAGTTTTGCAGAGGTGTTTATGGCAGAGAGAGGAGGCTGAGTGATCTGTGGGGGAGTGGGTCTTAGCCTGTGGCGGCTCTGAGCTGAACCTGTATGTCCTCAGCTCCCTGTCTTCTATTGCAGGAGACAGCTACAAAATCACCTTTATCAAATATATATAATCCCCCACCAAGGATTTAGGCTATCAGGCTTGCAAGTGTGGGACAAATGTTGACACATCATCGTTAAAAATGTTGCTAAACCTTGCATATCTGATGTGCTTTCTTTTTTAAACTGAAAACTAGACAGTATCCCAGATATATATATATCAAGGATGCACCTCACCAGGTTTTGCCTAGACAGACAGTTTCTGGCTGTAGATGCTTCAGAAGAGCTGGCAATTTCAAGGAGTTCCCATTAAAACTTTATGATGAGAAATTGAACACAAACCTCACAGAATATTTAAAGCATTAAAACTAACCCTGTGTGAAATTTAGACAGATCCCTTTAGGAGGACGCGTACTTCCAGAGGAGGAGGCAGGAGTTTATGCTCCATTTTAAGACTCCTTGAGCACAGCCCCAACCAGGATGGCACAGAAGCTGCCTGTGTTAACAGATCCTCCTGGGACATGCGGTGGAAAGAAATATGAGGCTTTCTTGGAGGCATTTGGAGTCTGATCCTGGTCCCTTGAGCTCTGTGGGAAATCTGTGGATGCATCCAGCACTGGGTCGGGTGTGATGGGAGCTGGAGGGGGTGCAGGAGGATTGTGCAGCCTGGGGTACATCCCTGTGCCTTGGTGCTTGGGCCCCCAGCTGCCAAACTAATTTGGCTGGTATTGAAAAAAAAAAAGAAAAAAAAGGCTGAGGGTAAAGAATTGGGAAGAGGATAGGAGGCAGAAAATGGCTCTCAACTGAGAAAATGGCTGTTAGAAAGCAAATTATTTGCCATGTTAATTATTTAGGCATGAAGGGATGGCAGGAGTTGCACCAAGATCTGTTGGAATCAGTCTGATGTTTGTGGTGGCTCCAGCACTGTGGTGTTTTAGTGGAAGGTGGAGGAAATTATAGATCAAGTGGCTGTGGGGTGACTTACTCCCATTCTTCTCTGTCTTTCAAAAGTCATTTAAAGCCCAAGGGTTTATGTCCCTTCCAAAACTCTGTAGCATTATGATCAGGTGTTTAACTTGCTGCCTATAATGTGCCAACATTACCCTTTTAATGCATGCACGTTCCCCTTCTGTCCTCTTCCTTGGGAGCCAGGAGATGGGAGAACAGCCTGACACAGCTTGGACAATGCTGTCAGGCACATGGTGTGACTCTTGGGGATGGCCCTGTGCAGGGGTAAGAGTTGGACTTGTTGATCCCTGTGGATCCCTTCCAACTCAGTGTATTCTGTGATCTTTCCTCTCTCTTGCTCTGCCAGGATCCAAGGACAAGCCGTGCCACCCCTGCCAGCCTGGGTTTGCTTGCTGTGCTAGGGAGATAGCAACCAGTGCCGCTGGTTTTGGTTTTTACAAGGTCTGTATTTTCCCAAAGGAAGCTGTTAGTTAATAGTAGATCCTTTGGAGACAAAGATACTCCTTCCTGGCTTCTTGGGAAGAGCTGGATCTGCCGCAGCCTTGCAGCGTCGCTTCACTGAGAGAGGTGTGCTGTGTCGCCTGCTGGTCCCTCTGCTGTGGCTCAGCCTGGGCCAACAGCCAGGAGGGCAAGTAGCACTGAAGGAAATTGCAGGTTCTCCATCACCACTGCACTTTTGTTTCAGTGTTAACGTAGTTTCACATGCTTTGTGTCTCTTCCCCTGGAGTCAGTGGGCCTACAGTGTTTTCTACACCCATGCAAGTCTTGGTTATTGACATGTTTCTCCCTGTTCCTTTGCTTGTCAGGATATTTACTTCCTTGGGCTAGACTTTTGCTAGGAAGGGACTGAGGTGGCTGGAGCAGGTCACCTTTTGCTGCTTGGGTCTGTAGTTCATGTGCAGCTGGCAGTTTCTCTGTCGAACAGGCTTGGTGGCTCAGCCTGCCTTGGGCAGCAGTCTGTCAGGGGTTTCCAAACCTCCCTGTGCATGTGTAGCTGGGAAGATGGGCAGCAGCAGTTTGGGAGAATGGAGCTGGAATTTCTTTCCTGTCCCCTGGGATCGACAGGCCAGCAAAGGTCACTGCCAGGAGAGGCCATTAGAGAAGCATGTGGAGGAGACCCCATGCAAGTTGTCTTACCCTATGGACCTTGCTGTGTCTATGCTGCTGCAATTTGCTTTGCCAGGCAAAGCACGGCAAGAGACTGTCCTGAGCCATGGGATGGGGCTCTGTGGGCCACAGGGAGACTCTGCCCCATTTAAGCAATGTCTGGATCATGTGTCAGCTCCAGGAGACCCTGGATTTTTGTGGAGTGGTAGCTTTCATGGGACAAAGTGTCTTTTACTCTGGGAAGTCCCACTGCTGCAGAAGTTAGTACTGTGGAATCCTACAGTTTTTGGCTTGCTGCCACTGATGAGAAAGGAGGAAGGAGAGTGAGTTTGCTCTGTCACTTCTGTTAGCTCTAAAACACACACTGACTCAGGAGAAAGCCCCTTCCTATACTAGAAATGCCCCAGCAATGAAAAAGCCAACTTTCTGGCTGGTGTTTGCTCAGTTGCTGAAGTTTTAGCACAGCCTTGGGGCTTCAAACACCAGCATGGCTGTGGTTATGCTATGGCTGATGGACCCTGCAGCCATTAACGAGCTCGTGGGAGCATTCCTCCCTGCTTCCAAATGCTGTGACTCACGTCTGACCGTGGAGAGGAGCAGCTGCAGCCTCCAGGAGAGCCCGTAATGAGGCCAGGATCTCCAGCACGGGGCCTGCTTTCTGTCAGCTCTTGGAGGAGGCCGTGGGTAATTACCTCTCCTGTCTGTTCTTCTCTGCTGCCGGCTTCGCTTCAGGTTCAAACGCTTGCTGACAGGGAGAAGAGTTTTCAGATACATAATTTGAAATTCTGATGGCATGTTGTCAGGTCAACATGCTGCAACATGGGAAGAGATTTTACATCCTAAGGACTCCAGAGTCATTCTTGGCTATGCTCTATGCTGCTCATCTGGTGGTTTTTTACCTGTTTGAAGGGTGTGTGGTGGGCGGATTGTTGGCTGCTTTTGGGTTTTCCTCCAGTGGGGTTGTAACTGTTGGTGTTGTCCTCTCACCAGACCTCTTGAAGTCTGTGATTGCTGCCTCAATCTGATCTCATGTTGGGATGTTCTGTATTGGGCTGGAAAAGGCAGGAAGAAAGAATGTTGAGAGGAAAATAGCTCAGGCTAAATATGGCTATAGATTGCTGTAACCCTTCCTTTACCTGACATTAGTACCTTTACAGTGGTGAAACCTTTTTTGTAATGTTCAATCTGATGTGTTATCTGTTGTTTTTGAGTGCACAACGTTGGCCTAGAGTTAAGTCTCTGCTTTAATTGTTCTCTGTCTACAGCCTGTGCTCCCAGTGCTGGGTAATGCACCTGGTGTGCAAAGTAACATCAAGTGTGAAGGGCATTACCTGTCAGCAGAGAGAAGGATCCTGGTTGTCCCAGTTGTGAGTTGAGCTTGGTAAAGGAATGGCAAAGACCTTCTGAAGAGAAGGAAGAGCCCTGGAGTAGACAGGCAGAAATAGCTGAAACAAATTAATATTTTAAGCTGGGAGGAGCAGGGTGGGTTTCTACTGCACATGAGCCAAGTGCAAGTGGGAGACAAAGGGAGGAAGTGATGGGGTGAGGAGAGTGCCAGCCTTTCTGTGCCTGAGTGCAGGGGTTCAGCTTCTGCCTCAGTTTTACCCTGCTTGGTGCCACCATCTTCCCTGCCTCCACATGGCAGCATCAGTGTCCAGCTGCCTGTCAGTCACTGGAGGCATCCAGATGGAAGCTGGTGTGAGCAGAGGCACACCAGAAACACTGGCACTGGAGCCAGGGTGGCAAGGCAGGCAGCACTGCAGCCACAACTGTACAGTCCCAACTCTGTACTGGATTTGGGACCGTCATTAGGAACGGGAGCAGGGTAGTGTCTCTGTTTGGAGCGATGCTGAAACTTGACATGGAGGGGCATGGCCGCTATAAATCAAAGGACTGAGATTTGGAGGGTGGTATTAGGATTTGTTAGGGAGTTTTTCATATATTTTCCCTTCTTGCGCTGCTCCGGGACTGTTACCCGTTCAGCCAGGAGGTGGCTCTGGAGCACGCTGTGGAGCTGGGCACAGCTCAGCGTGCAGTAGCCAAAGCGACAGGGAGAATCTGCGACCGTCACCAGTTGGCGATGAAAGGCAGATGGCCTTCCTTCGAGCTTCCAGACGGGATGCGTGCGTGTCCTCTGACACATATGCAGAGACAGCTTCAATGCATTTCCAAATGCTCCTGACACTGTGTGCTCTGATGCAGTGTTTAGGAAGTGGGGAACATGCTTCTGGTGCTGGTAACATAAGCTTGGCTCAGACTGTCCTTTGGGAGCAGGGATGACTCCAAACGCAGCGTCATACCAGATGTAGGCTGTTCTCAAGAGCTCCAGACTTGTGGAGAAAGTTGTTGTGCGAGGCAGCTGCTCTGAGATGTGCAGAAAAGGAGCTGTCTTTGTGCTTGCCATGTTCCCCAGGGAGGAGGTAGGACAAAAGGGGCAAAGCAAGGAAAGCCATAAGAGAAGTATATAGGAGCATCACTGCTATCTAGGAAGATACTGGCTTCCCAGGCTTTAGAGTCTGTGCCAAAACTTATGCCTGGCACATACAGGGCTGCCAAGACTAAATGCCTTGCTTTCTGTCATTCCTGGGCAGCTCTATGCACCTGACAAATGGAAAACTCCTGCGTGAGAACAAGATCAGAGTAGCCCAGAGCTCTGTTCATGGTTGAAGCTTTGTGATGCCCTGGAGCCAGGGAGTTCCTGCTCTTCTGCTAGTGCTGTGATATGGCTCCTGATGGTCTCGTCTATGCTGGTGATATATAGAGGAGTTAGCCCTGGAAATAGAACTCACTCTGCACTTTCATCCTCCGTAGGAGCTCAGAGGTCTTGGAGGAACCTTTGACAGAGAAAATTGCACTTCACATTTTGAGGAGCAAGAAGAAAGGTGAAAGTCAAGTGGGTCAGGGCTCCTTAAAGGACACTTGAGGTGGCTTTAGAGATGAAACAGACCTAAACAGACCTAGACCAGACCAGAGATGTATTCACTTTAGTTTCATGGAAGCTGGGCTCTGTTTGGAAGGTCAGGAGAGCCTGAGAGATGGTGTGAGGAACATGGAAAGGACAGTGGGAAGCATGGCGGCTTGAGACTGAAGTGTTCTAGCAAAAGCTGAGCTTCCAAGGATTTTGAAGTCTCCCCTTCTGAAAACTTTGGATTCCAGTGACCTACAAATGTCAATGCAAATGTTGGTACTTGCTTTACACAGGAAGCAAAATCTGTTGACCTTGTGCTTGGTTGAGTGGGAAGAGATGGGAGACTTTAAGGACATGTCCCTGACACTCACTTGGCATGGTGGCTGTCTTGTCCCCAGAGGGCCTGGTCAAGCTACATGTCCCCAGGTGTGGCAGTTTGGCTGTTGGAATACTGTGTGGTGTGAGATGCTCTTGATGCTTTGTGTGTTCTCTGAAGACCTGGTGTCCTCTGGCAATGGCGCAGGGTCAGGACAATGCCTTGGGGTAGCTGCCTTGGCTGGAGGAATAGGTGCTTGTGCAGATGGGAACAAGTTGTGCTCAGCATTCCTGTCAGCTGGTTGTGGGGAGCCCTGTGGTATGGCAGCAGTGTCCTTGCTCCCAGCTGCAGTGTTAGGCTGTCACAGTTAGTGGCTGATTTGTGTGTGCACCCTGGTCATAGGAATGGTCAGAAGTCACTGAGGATGTGTTAGGTGCCTGTGTCATCCACAAAGCATAGTGATCCTTTGGGACAGATACATGAGTTTACCTGGACTTCTGTATGCTGAAGAGACAACCTGTAGCAAGCAGAGGAGGGCAGAACATGCTCACTTAAACCACGCTCCTGTGGAAATGCAGGAATACAGTGTTGTCACTGATGGGATGGGAGCCTTGCATGCTGGTTCACAGCTTGTCATGCTGCACCCAGAAATCATCCTGCCCAGGAGAAGGTCTGACACAGCTTTGCCTCTTTATCTCCACTGGCCCAGCAGTGCTGTTGGTGGTGCTGGCCAGAAATTTGGTGCCCTTTCCTATATCTGGGATTAATGGGGAGCCTTGTGCCAACTTCGTGAGCTTGGAGATACATGCAAAATGATTTGCCTGTTGACCTGTGCCTGTTGCCTTGTTCTGTGGCAGGACCAAGGGCTGCAGCTGAACTTCAGCCTCTGCTGCTGATTGTCCCTCTGCAGTCAGTCCCATTTGGCTGGGAGCCAGGGCCAGCGAATGGGCCTTGCTGCAAGATGCTGGTTGTGTGCCCTTCATACCCTATTTTAGGGTAGCAAAAGCTGAAGAAAGAGTATGTGCTTTAACTCAGCTTTAGAGTCTCTGCTGGCTACTGACTTAAGCTTTGCCAGTGTTGTGTATAGCGGAGAAGGGGGATTATACAGCACTACTGGTTCTAGTCTTCCGTCTGGGAGAAGACTTTTGAGGACAGGCCCCAATCCCAGGCTAAACAAGTTGGATGTAGAATTATGGCTGATTTGCTTCTCGTTGAGGTCTATAGGGCGAGACCTGCCTCTGTGGTCTAAGATAAGCTGCAGATATTGAACTGAAAAATCTGAACTTGTTGCTGTATTTCAAGACATGCAGTGAAGCCTGTCTGCTCTCTGCTTGTCTATGGCTTCCTTGGGAGCTAGAGAGAAAGAGAAGAGATTCCCCAGGCTCCATGTGAGGTGCAACTGTAATTCAGTCTGGGTTGCTGGACCCAGAGTCCGCTGTGGGCTGTTGGAGGAATACGTGCTCTGCTAGGGTTAAATGCTTACATGAAATCAATAGAAGTTTTATTGCCACCACGTGACTTCAGCTGGAACTCTGCCACCCGTAATAGAAGCTGTGTTAGGTCTCCCCCCTCAACTACAGGACAGATATATTGGTCTAGACAACTGAAAAATAGTGGTATATTGGGAGGCTGCGTTTTCATTATGTAAATGGAGCTCTACAGGAGGATTAATTGATTATTCAGTTACTATGGATCTGTCTTGGATGCCCTGGCAAGATGAGAGAACCTGATGGAAGCTCTCCAGTGATGCTATATGGTAGTACAAAGGAGTCCTTGAGCATTCCCTGCTCCCCTCCAGACAGTGCACAGCATGAGCACATTGCTCTCCCTACAAAGGGAATTGCTTCCCAAGATGGTTTAGGTGCATTCATGCCTATAACTAGTTACTATATCCTGGTACAGGCAACAAAGACTTGCAAAGGATAGTCAAAACCAACCTATTTCAGCCTACATGTGTTGTTTGGATGGACTCACCTGTTGACTGGGTCTTTCTGGTGGCAGCTGGAGACCATCCAGAGGGCTCATGAGGAAATGTATTGGTGCAAGCACTGGGAGCTGTGTGAGATAAATCCACGTTTGGAGATTTGCTCCTAGTTGAAAAGCAAGTGCTGTCTATTGTCTTAGCCCCAGGTGAAGGATACAGAAACAGAGGGGCAATTTTCTGGAAAGATCAGCTGAGGGAAGGAGGGCACCATGATGGTGAAAGGAATGAAGTTGTACTTCATGGGCAGCTTGAGAGCTCTTAGGGGCAGGTTTAAGTGGACAATATCATACTCCAGGTAAATGTAGTACTATTTAGACATTAAGATCAGTGTCTACAGCTGAATACTTTGGAGCATGGGTCAGCTGCTGATAGAAATGAGTGATTTGTGCTGTTCTGCTCTCTCTTCTAGTTCCATCCATACACAGCATTTTGGGGCAAAGAAAAGGATAGCTTTCCTGTGTGCATGCTGAGGTCTCCACTGCTGCCTGAGTCAGGTGGAGTGTCCAGGTGTGGGGACAACTCTGGAGCAGCTCTGCTGTCTCCCTGTGGCCCTGGAGCATTGAGCCTTTTTGTAGCTAAGCAAGCAGAGCTACCACATCTTCATAACTAGATATGTCCCTTCTGGCCAGGCTAACACATTATAGCACAGAGAGTATTTTCTGAATTGGATATACCTGTAGTGCCATCCACAGTGGTGGGAAATAGATCTGCACAGTCTGTTGGATTCAGGTTGCTGGAGGAAGAAAGGACAGCTGTGGTGAGATGGATGCACTCACTTTCTGCTGTCCTGCTGCGTGGGATATAATTGCTTTATCCCTCTCTCTTCTTCTAAAACCATTTCGATACTGCTGCCCAGATCAAATTTTGTGAAGAACATTTCAAAACAAATCTTAGCCTTTGGCCTGAAATACATCACCTGTGGAAAGTTTTACAAACAATCCTGACATTTGGAGGCTGTGTGTGGAAAAGCTGTGATATTGGACAAATGGAAATTTAGATCCTGTTTCTTGTGGGGAAATGCAGATACCGTAACTGAGGGTGATGTGTCCCCAGATTTGGGGGGGAAGAAACTCTTTGGGAGTTGGAAAGGTTCTAGTGTTGAAAGAACAGTGGTTTCAGGAAGACCTGCTTATGCTGATGAAATTGTGAAACATGCTTCTACTTTGATGTCTGTGAAATAGGGGGAAAATTAAAATTCAGCTATTTTACTGAGGGTAGCATACTCTTCCAGGAAGTTTCCAGTGTCTTGCAATCCTGCTGTGAACAGGGCAAGAAACTTTCTGGAGCCCAAATTAAGGACTAAAAGATGAGATTCCCCTTTTTCCATGAGAAGAGAACAAACTATGGCCAGCTGCCTCTTCCTCATGGGTGACAGAACTGTACTGCACTGCTGCAGTGATAGCTGTGAGGTGGCTTTTTATACACATGTCCTGATGTTGTGAAGCCAGCAGAGGAGACTAATTGTTAGACTGGCAGGTCTTTAGGTCGAGGTTTCCACTGAAGCTGGAATTTATCTCATTTATTTCATTTATACTTGCTGATGCTTTGCTCAGTATTGGCTGTGTAGAGGCAGCTCAGCTCGTGCTCTGTGTTGCTGGCACATCTTGTGCATCATGAGGTGTCTTTGCTCTTTCTCTGAAGTGACCAAGCACTGGCAATTTAAGTGCAGTGCAAAACTTTGCAGACATGAGGCTTGTTTGTAAGACAGACATGCATTTCCACATCCTGCCTCATGGATTCCCGAACAAAGATGTTTACAGGAAAAAAAAAACACTAATGCTATACTAGGAGGGGGGAAGCATAATGTATTCTTCAAATGTTTGTATGTCAGCAAAATGCCTGCAAACCATTCAATAGATTAATCCTGTAGCCTGCCTAAAAGGAATGGATTTCTAGCCATAACTGAGATTGGGAAAAATTGATTTCCATGTTCTTGTTGACTGAATAAGATAAAAACAACTACCTTGGCACTCATTACTGGGCCAAGAATTCAGTTTTCTGCTGCTGAACTGCAGAGCTGGGTTGAATACTAGAACCAGCTCAGCTCAAGAAATGAAGAAATGGACTTTTCAGAAACCAAATCTTAAAGATGTCCTATTGTGGAAACAGTACTTGCAGGAGAGAGCATGACTGCTAAAATACCTGGTGGCTTTGTAGGGCTGGATGCTTCCATCTTTCAGCCAGAAATATGAAGGCATTTTGGTATTCAGAAATATGAGAATCAGGAGAGGACCATGACTTGGTTTAGGTGGATATTAGGAAAAAGTCTTTCACCCATAGGGTGGTTGGTCACTGGAAAAGGGTCCCCAGGGCAGTGGTCACAGCACCAAGCCTGACAAAATTCAAGAAGTGATTGGACAACACTCTCAGGCACATGGTGGCATTGTTGGGCTGTCCTGTGCAGGGCGAGGAGTTGGATTCCATGATCCTCGTGGGTCCCTTCCAACACAGTATATTCTATGATTCTAATCTTTCCATACTGGAGAGCAGCTGCTAGAGATTGGTGCCTGCCTTGCCTATTGGAGCCTGGCTATTATTTTGAGCCCTTGAAAAAGGTCTTAAACTCCTGGGGATAACCACTGCTCTGTGGCACTCCATTGTCCATCACATCCAGATTTGGAAGAGGCAAATAGTGGTTGGTCTGCGCCACCAGTGAAAGTGCTCAATTGTGTGCTGTCCAATGGGCTTCTCTGAGGTTGTTTCCTCTGGCTCCAGATGTAAAATTTCATTTCAAAATGCAGTTCAAAAGAAGAAATTACAAACATGTTCAGGTTTCAGGGAGGGTATTTGCTAGATTTACTGTTAAGCAGCTCTTAGCAAGGGGAATAATGAGCTTATGCCACGGCTGGGAATGCTCATTGTTTTCCTTACCTCTGAAAAAAGCCAGTAGAAAAGATGGGAGAAAATACTGGCTAGGACAGGAGGTGATATCTACAGGTGGGACAGCTGTGACACACTCTGCAGGTCCATCTGTTTTCCTCATGGGTAGGGAGTCCCCTGCTGTGCTGACCTGGCCTTTCTCAAGTTCTTCCAGGCTGGATGAGCTGTGTCCTCCTGCTTGGGTGCTGTGTGGGAGAGCTGGTCTCCAGCTCAGGGAGGCATGAGGGCAGCTGTGGTGCTGGGATGGCTCTGGATCAGCAGGATGCAGCTGGTAGCATCACATGAAGGAATTCCTGCACTCAGGAGAAGCACAAAGCCCTGCAGTGGAAGAGATGCCACCTGGGAAATACTTTACATATTTTTGTTCACCACAAATGAGCAATGAACAGGATGTTCTCAGTTATACTGGATACTAGATTTATCAATTTTGATTAATCAGTCTGTGCACATGACCAGGGAGTGTGACGTGTTCAGCTTGGCCTTATTCTCTTTACCAGTTCTGTCTTTTTTAGAACAGTTGGAACAGTCTATAAAAATCCACCCAACAACCTCTTCAGATGCTTGGGATTGAGAGAGGAAATCTATGCTTTGTTGTAACACCATTTCAGGATATAACATTTCCTTTCTCCTTGGGACTGATTCCTGTTGGAGAACCCTCATGCAGGAAGTAGAAGAGGTAAGCAGTACAAGCTCAGTTTGGGGTCCTGCAACTCCAAACATCTCCCAGATCCTCAGTCTCTGATGTTGTGGATTAGGCCCATGAGAAATGGTAAATCTCTGTCCTAAAATTCCTTTGGCAAAGTGGGAATCTTGGCAGCTTTTGACTGACTGCAAACAGATCACTTGATAACTCTCAGTCTTACTGACATAGCTCCAAAAATACGCTGCAAAGTGTAAATAATAAACGTGTAGTATCTGCACTGGAGCAAATAAACACTGCCTGATGTTGTCTGGTATTTCACTGGCAAGGTGTCCTCAGCGATGCTCCAGCAGAATAATTTTCCAAATGAATGGCTTGCATGACAGGTGGATGTGCTGAGCTCCTGCAGCCGCGCACAGAGCTGGTTCTGGGGCCGGCACAGCTCTGTGCCGGGGATGGCAGCACACGGATGATGCCACTGTGGGCCCCCTCCCACCGGCTCTCACAGGGAGGTGTGAGGAAGTGCCTGGCAAGCTCGCCTTGGGCTTGCTGACACGGGTGTGTTGCTAAAAGCTTTTTTCCTGTGTGGTGTGGATATATCAGCTTCTGAGGCTGGATGACACGCTGATTAATAATTCATGCTGGCAGTATTGACTGTTGGGAGCTAATCTGAGAGCGCCGCGGTGAAAGCCGCTTGTACCCTTGCCCTGGGTGGAGAAGCTGTCTTCCTGCTCAGGTGCTGGGGTTATGTGGGAAAGGCAGACTCCTGAAGGCAAGGTGGCTGCTGGTGTGCTGCCAGATCCCTTCCAGGCTGGCAACTATGACAGCCAAGACCGTGCACCTCGTTACCCAGAGCAGGCTTCTGTTTTCCTGCTTTTTGGCTGTCACAAAGTGGCTGGAGAAACCAGACTGTTAAAGACCAGCTTTTGCCATAGTTCATAACTTGCAGATGGACTCTTGTGACTGCTATCCTAGAGGTGCTGGGATTGAAGTCCTTCTGAGATGTGATGGTCTCGGGGTTGAATTTGCAGTTGCTGCTCTGGCACATCATTCACTGTGTGTAGGCACAGTCTGTGATCTTCCCCAGGGTGTTGCAAGGCACGATAGAGCACCCAGGCTTAACTTGGCAGGCCAATCTACTGTAAGACCCAGAGGGGCCTTGAGAAATTAGCAACCTGACTCTGGGGGAGTAACAGCCACCAAGAAGTGAATGTGACTTCCAGGAACAGGGAAAGCACAGTTTGCATAAATATGAATTTTAAAGGAATGAGTGGTTTTGAATGCTGCTGTGATCCTGGATGGAGGATGCCACCCTCATGCTGTGTGTTGTGCCTGGTTGGCAGAGATCTTCCTGACCATGTGGAGACAATGGAAAGTCTCTGAAGTGACCCTAGGGCTGTACAATAACAGTCTGCAATGTCTTTGATCAAGAGTGACAGACAGAGGAGTCCAGTGATAAGCACCCAGGAATCCTAGGGGAAGTGCTCTCAACTTCAGCAGTGCAGAGCCCCACCAAGATCTGCCTTTCCTCTCCCCTTGCCCTGGTGCACAGTGTAACATTGCACTGACTTTTCCAAATAAGATGTAAAACTGAGCTGATGGACTTTTGCAAGCAAAGCTCTGTTAACAAGAGCAGGGATGTTAACCTTGGATTCCTGCCCAAATTGAAATGGATATAATCTCTAAATGGCTCATACCAAAATGAAATCCACTTACAAGGGAACGTGTGTCCCTCTCTCCCCTGCAGAGCTGATGTGTTTAGCACAGAGGGCACAGAAACTTGCAGATGGGTGAATTTTGTGTTGAATGTGGTAGGAACCAAACCAGGCCTCTCTGGATGAGTGCTCTTCTAAGAGGTTCAACAAAAGCAAGCTGGAATCAAGAAAAAAATAACAATCCAGACTAGATCCTGGTTGAACTCTGTTTAGATGGACTTTGGATTGAGCCTGCTATCTTTCATGGGAATACCTTACTCTTGGCACTTTCCTTGGGATGCCACACTCCCTGGGCCAGGATTGTGCTGTCACCCAGTGCTGTGTGATGAATAATGCTCCAGACTGGAGCTGGAGCAAGATGTCAGAGCACTTGGCTCAGAGATGGTGTTTCTCTGTCAACTGTGGTCAGCGATAAAGCATCTGGGCTCCTGAGGGCTATAGCTAAAAAGAGCCCTGGGTACTACTCTCTGTGAGTAAAAGCTGTATATCAGGAGCCTGGGGAGTAGAGATGTGTATCAAGATGGAATAAGCTGGGTGTCTGCAATAGACTGGCTGCTGGGTTCAGAGGACTGTGGTTTTGATGCTATGAAATGTGCTGTAGCAATGCAGGATCTCTGTGTCTTGGTCATCCAGCAGCACTGGACCAAGTTCTGGGAAGACACTTCCAGCTTCAGCTTCACCAAACATGTGCTCTGGCTAATGCAAATGTTGCTTTGGAGATGCTGAGAGGTTTTTTCCCCCCCTCTTAAAAAGAGCATATGTTCTCACCACTAACAAGCAGGTTTGTGAAGAGTCTATTTTTAAGATGATTACAGGGTATCAGTAGCTGTTCCAGTGTCAACTGTCGGTTTTGTTTCCTTGTCGGCAGTAAACTGTTGGCAGGTTTGTGCACCAGAGGTTTACTCCTTCCCAGCTGTAATTGCACAGCACAGAAATTAGCACTTTCTCTGTGCATGCTTCTGCTGCTTCATCCCTCTGAGCCTGCTGTTCACAAGCAGCTCCTCCAAGCGCTTTCCACCAGTGAAGGGCTGTGTGGTGGCATCTCCTGCTGGCATAAGAAAAGGACTGGGTAGATCTAAACTGCAGAGAAGAGACTAAATGTGGCAGTGTGATACACATGTACTCGATACTGGGGCATCCCACTTTGTTGCACAGAGAAAGAGCTCAGAACCCAGTTCCTCTCCCAATAAGACAAATGCAGAGACTACTTTCTGCAGGCAGTTCTCTCCATCTGCTTTAATTAAATTTGTACCTACAGCCCCAGCTGAGATCTTCAGGGTGCTGAGCATGGGTGATCTGGTGGCCGGGTCTCCAGGGAGCTGGTGCTCTTCAGCTTGTGTGTGTGTCTGGCGCATAACTCAGTCTTTCTGCATCTCAGATCAATGTTTCCTGCCAGGCAGAACAGCACAGCCAGACTCCACCAGGCTTTTCTCCACATGGCCACGGAGAATCTGAAGTCCTCTGATGCTCTTATGAAAGAGGATGTGCAGTCCTTCTGCTACAGTCAAAGCTCTGTTTGCTAGAGGGCACTGGAGTGTTAACTCACACCATCCCTTCATCCTGCTCTGACACTGCTCAACCAGAGGTGACTTATGGAGGAGGAAGCAAATAGGATCCTTTATTGAGAATTAAGGAAATAGCACTGTAAACACTTGCATCCTTTTATTATTTTTTTAAAGGAGTCTAAATAACCCCATGATTTGTGACTACAGCTTTGCAGAGGTGATGAGGGAGTGCAGTGGGAAATGTCAGCTAGGGGGAGGAGGGCTCTGAAGTCCCTTTCCTTATCCTGCAGGGCACATCCAGTAGGAAACAGCCACTTGAAGTATACTTGTTTCTCTTCCCTTGACAGGGCGGGTGGCTGACGTCATGACGATGCCTGGGTGTGAAGTCTGTTCCCTGCCCTTCAGTGCAAGTCCTTGGCACACCTCTGGGCTCACACTCAGCCTTCTCCCCCATCCTGAAAGTTTCCAAGTGCCACTAAACCGATGGGAGAGAAACAATTGTTGTGTTTCCCAGGCTGACACCTCCCACTGAGCATCCTTCCCTGCAGGAACGGCAGTCCTCTTGTGTTACTCTGGGGACACGCCGCCTTGGTGCTGATGGGACCAGACAGGATCCGTCACTGTGCTGATGTGTCTTCTCCACAAAAAATCCTAAATGACACCAGTGTCTGAGAGATGAGGAACAAAGAATAAACAAATAAAAATATCTGCTCCGTTTGCTCCCCCCGGTCATCAGTCATCCAAATCTGGAGTGGGGAGTGTGGAGGAGGGCTTGGATTTGGAAGTTCTACTGGGTATATGAAATGGGCTACGTTTTTTCACATGAGACCAACAAGCCTTGCAGGCCAGTGCACTGCTTCTGCTGGCCTGTGGTTGTGGACTCTGTCCCTGGTTTTAGCTTGTTTCTGGTGTACAGGCTCCTCTGAGTGGTATAATAACCAGCCCCTTGCAGTGGGGCAAAGAGGGGATGGGGCAGAGCTCGGTGTTGCTTGTGCTACAGAAGAGACGTCAGAAGAACCTTGCCAAGGTCATGTGAGTCTGTCTCCCTGCCTCAAGGTAAGATCAACGTTAGCTATGTCATTGCTAGACTAATTTGTTCTTAAAGACCCTTGGGGATACAGGTTGCTCAACCTCTTCCAGGACTTCTAACAAGAATAATGTAACAAGCATTGAAAGTGTGTAGGTTTTTTTTTCTTCCCCCCCCACCCCTTTCCTTGCTTCAATTTTTAGCCTCTTGTTTATGTTCTGTGGGGGATGTAACTAGGAAAACCTTTTCCTTTGTGTTTCTAGTAAGCTGTTTGAAAGCTGCTCTCAAATCAACGAGGACCAACTGGGATGACTGTGCTCCTGTGCAATATGTGTGACAGATTTGTCACCTCTGGGCTCACTCTCTCCAAATGGTCCATTTCTGTCTCAGAACACGATGGCCAAAAGCAGAGCACCAGACTGATGATGAAAATCAGACCTTTAAGGTAAGAAGCTGAGATACTTTTGCTTGAACAAGATGTATGGGGAACCTCACCTATCTGAGGATGCTGACATTAAACCTTCAAGGCATCAGGGCCTTAGCTCTTCAGAACAGCATGTCTTGTTCAGCTGGGCAGGGAGATTTCTCCCAGATGTGTTTTTTTTGTTTGTTTGTTTTAAATTGGCTGGCAGAGTTTTTCCCTCTCTTTACATAGACAACTGTTATTTGCCTTCTTCAGCTGTGAAGGCACTCCAAAATTGGGTGGGTTAGTGCTTGTGAAACAGTTTAGGCTGTTCAGTTTCATGGGATTTAAGAGTGACTTATTGTTTGTGTCCTGAAAATTGTTTGCTTTGCCTGGAGGCCATTTCACATTTAAACTTAAATTGTTCACTTGACTCTCTTTTGTATAAGTTGTCCAAGCTGAGAGTTGTGTGCTCTGTAGCAGCCACTTCTTGTCTGTGATAGAAGCATCTTGGGACCTGCCCTGATCACAGTTTTGAGTGGCACCACTCTGAAATCTGCTGGAGCTGCCTGATTTGGAGAGAACAGAGGAGACACCAGAAATGACAGTGCATCCAATTGAGGTAAGGAGACTACCAAGAACAGGACAGCCAGGCTAGAAACATACAAATTATAGAAGCATAGCTGGACTAAAACCTTGCAAAATAGTCTTTCTGGCCTTGTAGGTTCTCCTCAGGCAAATGATTTTCTGTAGACCTCACAGAGGTGTGAAGAACCAGCTGAGCGAAACAAAACACAACTTCCATTAACTTGAGAAAACAAAACATCCAGTTCTTTAAAAATGCCCCAGACTGAGTAGCTGCAGTCTTGGTAAACAGCCTTAAAAATAAGCAACCTGTAGCTTTGACTAATTACACGATAAGGCTGCCACCTTCACTTCCACAGGCAGGTGAAGCAGGCTGGAAATTAAAGGTACCAGTGTGGTGACAGCAGAGCTTGCAATGAAGCCACTGGTTCTTGTCCCTGGGCAGCTCCAGTTAAGAAAGAAATACATCCTCAGGCTCCAAGTCTCCTGCCTGCTACTGGGACTGCTCACTGGTGATGACATCTCAAATATGTTTTAATAACCAGCGGCTGTTAATAAGCACCAGCTACTTCGCCAGCTTAGATGCATCTCTTTAAATTTAAACAGGATTAGATAAGGTAGGGAGATTATTAAATACCCAAATGAACATTAAGCAGATATATTGGAGGCTTAACAACTCTGCAGCAGATTGTTAAATTGCTCTAAATATTTCCCTACTAGTCTGGGGGTATTTAATTAAAACAACCCCTCTAGTCCTGTGTATCATGCCTAGCAGGCTTACAAGCCCTGCACAGGGCAGGACCCTAATTGGCAGCGTTACTGTTAAGCTGAGCTATGCTCGAGGACAATTAAAAAAACAACAGCCCCCCCCCCCCCCC
>JAOXXN010000120.1:2476465-2498674 GCA_026770055.1 Myrmophylax atrothorax
GCTTCTGTAATTTTTGAAATACCAGTTATATGCCCCAATGCAGGTCTCAGGATGGAAGGGAACTGAGTGTTAAAAGCCTCAAGACACACAACCCTAAAATCTGGTTCCCACTGCAGATTCCTCTCCTGAGGTTTTGGAGCTCTGTGTGTGTCCGTGCTTTTGTCCCTCAGCCCCAGCACAGCCTTGGGAGAAGCTGGCTGAGGCTGTGGGGGCAGGATGGGCAAGGTGGGCTGTTGGATGGTTTGGAGCGTGGGGCCAGACAGGCCTGGGTGTGCAGTCTCTGCTTGTGGATCTGTCCATGAGCCTGCTGGGAGGTAAACTGAGAGGTGCAGATGGATGTGGGGATTGGTGACCTCCATGAGCTTGGCCACTGGCTTGTTGCTTCACCCTGCTCAGCTCCTCTGACACAGGAGAAACCAAGGCAAAAGGATGAGTCTGAGAGTTCCATCTCCTTCCTGCCTGAAAACGAGGAGAAACCCTCTGTGCTTGGAAGGGAAGGCATCCAGGCCTTCCCTGCCCATCTAGTGCTGGGAACAAAAACCAGAATCCCCTTTGGGCTTCCTGGTGGGATTGTCCCTCTCCCTCCCCTTCTCTGTGGTAATTTGTGAGCCATTGAGAATGAGATGCCGACGGGTCCCCATCCCTGGTGTTGTTTTGACAGGAAGGGGCCACCACACCTGATGGTGGGTTGGAATAGGAGGCAAATGATTACAGCTGAAGAGGTCGTATACCACTGTAATCCCGAAAAGAAACATTATGATTCATCATTCCTGATGTAATGTCATCTGTTTAATAAAGCCGTAACTCACTCCGTACTCATTTTTAATGGGGCTATTTAAGTAATGGCGTTGAGTTTTCTCTTTCCCAACTTCCCCCCACTCCCCTACTAAGTAGGATTTGGACTGAGCACTTGGAAAGAGCTATTGGAGCTGAAGACTTTTTTTATATTTACAATATCTTTCAGGCCATAGCTGAATGGGGTATTATTTATGTCAAATCACTACTTACCCTGAAATATGTGGAGAAGGAAAGCCAACAGCTGGATATGGTAATGAGTAAATAAACCATGTGTCTCTTTAATGATAGGGACATGAATTTGTGCCGCATGGGGAAACGGCCGGCGATAAGATGTCTTTGACTGAGGCTGACCACAGAACAAGGGCACCCCAAAATTTATGTGGCTGGAGGGCTCCCTTGGCAGCTTGCTGGGAAGAGCGATGGTCTAATGGTTTGGGGTTGGCTTCACTGACTGTTCTCTGAGGGGATGTTGTCCACACTCGGGCACAGCAACATTTGCTACCTCTGGCTTGGCAGCACAGCACAATTCTTCCCACAAAACCCTGGATTTGGAGGGTGTGGGTTCTGTGGATGTCTTAGAAACTCAGAGTTCTTAAAAATATGGAAGGGTCATCTTGGGATGAAGTGGTGGGAGTGACTGTGTTCCCAGTCCAGAGTGAGGAGGTGTAATTGTTCTTATGGTCTGGTTTTTTGCAGAAATATTTTCTCCGTGTGGAGAGAAGTATGTCTGGGCATGTACATTTTGAATGCAAATGTTTGAACACCTACAAGTGACACCTGTTGTCTGTGTCTTTGCTAGGACAACATGGCAGGAGTCTTTCTGTCTCTAGGGATGTGCTAAAAGGGCAAATTCAGTGCGTGGGCAACTGATCCAAACAGTTAACGGAGACAGCATAAGACAAAGGGAATTGCCTGAAGACAGCAGAAGGCTGAGGACCATGTTGAGGTAGGTATGACAACTTTGAATTTGTTTATGTATTCAGTCCCCTGCTCAAGGGGCAAAGAGGCATTTTCATTCTGTGGCATATCAGGGTTTGTGTGAGCTTGGTGCAGGGTAAAGCTTCTATACTAGCCCTTATACTGTAATTGAGTTTCATACACCTGGACATATGTGGAGGCAGTGGGAGCTCTCGTGGCTGATAATCCCTCTGTGCTCTGTGCAGTAGACACATGGGACAGAAGGTCCCTGTCTCAAAGAGCTGATACACCACTGGGTGAAAATTGATCTGTAGCCAAGTGAGCCCCTTTCCCTTAGAAGTCAGTTGTATGCCTGGCTCTCTGTGCCTGTAAGAAAAATAAGAACTGCCAAATTGCATGGATCATTTCTGATATTGTAAACTTCTCTTGACAGTGGCCAAGAGCAGACGCTTTGGGAGTGTATAAGAGCTGGGCATTTATGGACAGATCCTTCCTACTAAGTCTACCTGTCTTTTGGCAGCCCTTGATGTAGGGACTGCCTTAAATAAAGGAGACTCTTAATGTCAAAGAGACTTGAGTTTCTGCATGAGAATTGCTTAACCTTTTACAATTAATGTGCTCACCATGCATACGGTTTATTGAAAAACCAAGTAATTCCTGCCCTCTACCACAGTCCTTCTGAAAGAGAAGCAGAAAGGTGACTTGTTAGAGCTCCTTCTAAGATGCTTTGATTTTGTGTAAAAGGGCTATTAAAATTATTGCACCTTGCCCACCCATAGATTGCTTAGTTTGTAGCCATAATAAAGGCCAAAAAGGTTTTATTTGAAAATGTGTTGTTCTATGCAGATTTTTTTGCCTAATTCAAAAAGTGAGGTCCCTTTTTAAGAAGCCAAAAAATAAAATAGTAATCTTGATACCTGTACAATTTTTGTGACTGGCTGCAATTCGTATTTTTCCCTAGACTTTCTAGTTGGAAACTCCCTGTTGTTTATCTACCTCTCCTGTTATCATATCAGGATCAAGAAAGAAAACAAAAAGGAAACATGGAAAAAACCCCACCAAAACCACAACAAAAAAGATACAAGCACCTTAAAATACCCCATGCTCAAAACAGTTTCTACTTTTGTCCCATCCGGTGGTAATTTATCACAGTGGAATTAGACGGATGTGGGAGCCGGCACTCTGCTCTTCGGAGGAGCCAGGAAAGGCGGAGGGCTGGGAAGGTGGGTCCTGTTTGGAGGAGAATAGTGGTTTGGGTGTTATGAGGGTGATCAGGCTTCCTGCAGGTTTCTCCACCTTGTCTTTACAGGCTGAGTCTCCCGTGTGACTCCTGCTGAGCTGCATCCTGTTTGGACCATGGGATTTGATGCTCCATAGACCTGAAAGGAAGGTCAGTGGCTGCTGTGTGAGGACACTTGGACTCTTGCCCAGCCTGAGGAGGTGAGTTGATGTCTGGTGATGAAATGGTCAGTGAGGTATCATGTGCTGCAGCCTGGGACATGGCATTTGGGATAGGTCCTGGCTTTAATATCCCTTTCCTCTGTTTCCTTCCTTATGCTGGTCCTCACCTACAGAATGGGAGTGATGGTTTTTGTCTGCCTTTTAGATGGTTTTAGATCTGATGTGCTCAAGGGCTGAGATTTTGGTAGGGGGATTATTGCCAGTTTCCTTGTAGACCTTCAAAATTCTCTTTGCTCTTGTTCAGCTTGGCCTGAACACCTGTGCTCATGTCAAATACCACCTAATTCCACCCATGGTGCTGGTTTGGGATCATTGGAGCCGAGGACTGGTCTTCATTATTCCAGCCCTGTATAAGCAGCTGCTAAAGCTTTTGTGCAGTGAGAGGAAATTGTTTCTGCCTGCCTTTTATGTCTACACTATCACCTGAGGAGCCTGTGCTGCAAGTTACCAGGGCTGTGCTCACAAAGCTTAGAGCAGGAACTGAAACCAGCAGGTCTGTCCTAAAACAAATACCAAAAATCTCATCTAATGAATGCTGTTGAGAATGTGAAATTTGTGGGTAAGTCATAACATGGTCCACGGGGTCAGCAGCGAAGGATAAACCTGCCACTTACAGATGTTCCAGGCAATAAAACGGACCCATAAAGAAAAGCCCCTTGTTGCCAGGCAAAGCCACAAGCACAGAATTGAGCCATGCCTGGGGCCTCCTGCTTTCCTGGGAAGTAGGGAAGGGGTTAAGTCTGGAGCTGAGTGCTCAGCTTGCTCTGTATTATGTCCAGGTGGCATGACGTGTGAACAGACGAAAGATAAAAATCACAGCGGATAAAATCACAGAGGAAATGGCTCTGTCTGAGCCCGGATCACGACGCCTTGCGCTGACCCCACAACCTGAGCTCCATCAGTCAAGTTGTCCTTCCCTTGACTTCTCACCCCATGCTCTGCTGCTGCTGCTACTCCATAAAAGAGGACGGTTGTGGGAGGAGGGGAGAGTCAGCTCAGCCTGATGACTAAGAGGGTCTGAGGACACAGGTCAAGTTCTTTCTGCTGGAGTCTGGAAGGGAAAGCTGAGTACTCTACCAGACCCTGCTATAAAATGATCTTCCCCATAAAAGGACGGAACTAGTAACCGGGAGGCGAGTGTGGTCCTCAGCTGGGGATGGGGGTGATGGAGCAGAGCCAGGATGGCCCGGAGACCTGCACTGCTCGGCAGGGAGAGCAGTAGCAATGTCAGGGCCTGAGGCTTTGCTTGTGAAGGCATAATGTCTGCAACTCATCAGTCAGTCAGTCAGTCCCTTTCCATCCACCTTGGCAGCTGCATTAGCTCTGCTGAGAGGAGATGAGGGAAGAGACCAAACTATTCCGTGTAAGGATGTTGCTGCTTGGTCACCTTCAAGAAAGTCTTTGAGGGCTTTGATCAGCTCTGTGGGCATCTCTGAGGGGAATGAAACTCTTCAGTCTCCTTCTTCATCTCAGACAGGTGGCATCAGTGACAGAAATAGTGTGCCACTTTCCCAGAGCCAGGCAACCACAGCTGTGGGGAGAGGTGCTCTCCAAGCTTGATCATTCCTAGCTCTCAAAGGAGCCATGTTCGCTGCAAGGGCTGGAGGATGCTGGAATTTGCTCCCTTTGTCTGATCCAAAAGTGCCTAGTTTTGGGGAAGGCCTTCTGGGCATGCTGCACAAGACATCTGTTTTACAGGGTGTTCAGGACTGGGCTCAGCTCAGGCTTCCCAAAACTGGGAAAGGCTGGGAAGTGGTTCACGGTGGTAGCTGGCTGAGTTCCCCTACCCTAATTAACTTTTGCAGCCCTGGGATTTGAGTGTGTTACCAATGACACTGCTAGAGCAATAAGAACTGGAAGGGAGTTTTTAGGTGATTAGACTATAAACTGCTCTGTACATCTAAAAAAAAAGAAATGGTTTGTCCTCTCTTTATACCTTTATGCTTTATAGCTCTCCTGTGGTATCAAGATGCAGGGAGGCACAGCTCTGGTGGCTTCCTATCTCTATGGAAACTTGTATTTTCAGTTCACCTTTGCTTAGATCCCTGTGTATTTTAGTTGAGTTTAACTCAGCCTGGTTTAATTGGAATTTATGCACCAGAATAACCAAGCTGGTGTAGAGCTGGCATCCCCTGAGCTGCAGGTGGGCTTTGTTTATAGAGATGCATGCAGAGGTACAGGAGTCATTGCTGTCCCGAACTTACTGGGAACACAGCTATGGCAGTAATGTCCTTGGGCATCAGTAGCTGCAGGTGCCAAAGGGCCTTCAGTCAAATGAGGAGTGTGAATGAGCTTGGGTTAAGCATCTGCTGAGTCAGTCTCCCAGTCTGTGTGAACATGAGACCCTTAGGTCCTGAAGCACCTAACGCTCTGAAGTCAACATACGCTATGCTAACCCATCCCAGGGCTAGGTTCATCTGCAGTGGTGCCTGGGGCTCATTTGGAACATGAAGGCTTATACAGCCCTCTCCTTCCTGGAGCATTGCTCTCCAACTCGATGAGGGCTGTTTTATCATTGCCTGCTCACAAGGATGTACAGTGGCAGGATGGGCACCTCCAGAACAAGACATGACCTGGTACAAAGGAGGATGATGTGTCCATTAAATACTGATTTAGAGCTAATGGACATCACACCTCTGCCTCTTCTTGCTATGAGGAAGGTCAGGTTACAGTGACCAGACCCTGCCTGGGAGCAAAGGTGTGTCTTGGCTTGAAAGCATCTCTTGTGGTCTTTGGCACATGTAGAAATAGCAAGTGGGCTCAGAAAATGTGGAGTAGACTGAGAACTACCTTGTTCTGACCAGGAAGGTGTAATCCAGCAGCACACATTCTGTCAAGGGCATGAGGAAAGGTCCAAGGAAACAGACATGTCTTTTTTGGAGGGAGCATGACCCTTGCCTGTGAGTAAAGCCACCATGTGGAGGACTGGACCGACTGCATTTCGGGTTCCTGGCAGGCTCTGTAGATTGTCTCCTGCTCAGTGAGCAGACAGGGAAGCCCATCTGTGTATGTGTCTGCTCCTGGAGAGCATCACCACTCCTCCTCCCCAGGGAAGGCAGCTCTATGGCACAACCTCCCACCTGGGGAAATGAGATCAGCAAATGACTCCTAAGTAGCATGTCCATCACTGTCAAATTGACCATGGATGTCAAGTGTGAATCGGCTGTCCCCGCAGCGTGGCCGGAGCCAGCCCCTTAGCTGGCTGAGCCGAGCTGTGCTGACTCCCCGTGATAGCATTTTAATGTGAGGGATGACAGAGGCCTCCAAGTTAATGTCTGCAGAGAGGTGACAGTTTTGAATGTCAGCCAAAGTGGAAGGCCTGCCTGGAATTTCTCAGAGAGTGAAGAGGATGGGTGTGAAATTAGCCCAGGCAGCCGTGTCTGCTGGCAGCCTTGTGGTGCTGATCCCTGGTGCTCCCAAAAGTGACCACCTGAGCAGAACTTTCCCCTTGTTCTTCTGAGAACCACCTACATGTCTCCCAGTGTGGCTCTTCCCAGGAGTTTCTTCAAGGACTGGAGAAGGGATTTGAGCCTGGAGCTCACTACTGTGCTCTTATTAGGACTGGGATGTGGAAATGGCAATAGAAATGGTGCACTGGTGATAGGAGATGGGGAGGAGGTCAGAGCTGAGCTGGTGCCTGCCTGCCGTTATTAAGAATAATCAGTGCATGTATTTCAACGAGGCCTGGCTCTTGGAAGCTTGGCTTGCTGCCTGAACAGCCCCATGAAGTCCCACAAGGAAGGCACTCCTGGTGATTAAAATCTGATGGCAAAGTACATCTGAGTAATTCCTAAACAGCTTATTCACGAGAGGGAGTGAAAGCCTCCTGATGCTCATCATGAAGATGAAGAAATGGCCAGTACAAATCAGCCCATCCCAAATGAGCAGGTATTCCAGTCCCCCTTCTCAGCTGTGGGCTAGGCTTTGCTGTGCCTCAGTTTCCCTTCTCTGCATGGGAGTGTAGGCCATGCCTCTTTATGGAGAAATGTTGGGGAAAATAAATGGCTCCAAGGTTGCAAAGGGTCTTGAAGACTGCGGGTGGGAGGCATTCCTGAAAGGAAACAAGAGCAATGACAAGATACTGAGCACAGCCAAGAGCTGGGCTGGGTTTATTAAAGAAAAAACGAGGGAGACGTCTGTGGTCAGCTTGATAAATCGTCTCCCCCTCAAAGCTGTGTTTCTGTGTTATTGTTTGCCTGTGATGGGATCTTGACAAACTCTTTCCTGGGCTCAGGGGCTAATTGCTGAGTTCACAAAGTTGCAGATGATCTTCTGTGCAGTCATCTTAGCTGGGATGAGGCTGAACTGGTGGTAGACTGGCCACTGGGAAATCTTTAATGGGTCTATTTGGTAAGGCAATACAGGGTACAGTATTCCTTCTGACTCCAGTACAGCCCAAACTGGAAACCTTCAAACCAGTATGTTTCTGTTTGTGTTCCTTATGAGATGTTGTCTGTAGTGTGCAAAAGGATTTTCAGAAACTGGGTGTTGGATGGCCAGGAAGATCGGGGGCAAATGCTCTCCTTCTCCCATCTGAAAACTGCAGTTGTGTCCTTGCTGCAAAACCACAAGGAGGAAGAAAATGTTGGCTCTGTGTTTCCTGCAAGACCACAACCAGGGGACTCTTGTGTCCTGCTGTGACCTTGTATGCATACACTTTGACTTGAATGTTTGGGAAGTCACAGATTTGATATGAGAGAGTTTTTTTGAGAGAAATTGCCTTATTCCCAAAGCAGGATTTTGACTGGAAGCTGTTAAAATAAAAATATGTCTTACTATTTGTGTGTAGATAAAGCAGTGTAAGGAATGACAGCAGCTATTGTATGAATGAGGTTGGCTCATGAGGAAGAGAATTGCAGTTGTAGTTGTGGGCAAGTCTCTTCAGAAAATTTCTCCTGGGTGTTGGGAGGTCCTGGAAGCTCCAGGAGTCACTAAGCCAATCCCTGTGTTGCTGGGATGGCACCTCAGATTAGTCTGAGATGGTGTTAACAAGCAATGAATTGTGGCTGCTGTTCTTGTCAGGGTTTCATCTTTAGCTGCCTACACCTCTGTGGAAGTGGAGGTAAAGGATTTGACCACTTCTTGCTTGAACAGAGTCCCACTTTGTCTTTGCACTGAGGGCTGCAGGGTGGCTGTAGGCCAGTTACACAAAAAACCCCACCAGAACTCCTCACAGATATGTCAAATATCCATTATATGTAAGAAAAAAAAAAAACAAACACAAAAAAGCACACCAAATAGCCCTCAAACCCAGAAAACAAAACAACCTTCCAAAGGAAAACGAAAAATTAAGTGGACCACCTAGTTCCCATCACCCCAGAAGTTCAAGTTAGTGTTGGCTGGTTTTAGCTGATATTGAAATAAAATGCTATTGATGCTGACAAAAGCCTGCTTAAAATAAGGAAGGAAAATGTCTAAAATGAATTTAAAATTCCTTACTCTAAATTTAATGCTGTCTTTATATGCCTGAGCAACTGAGTGGAGCTTTCTTTAAGTACTTTTCTTGGCAGCACTTTGCCCTTTAGGTATCTCCTGGTCTTGACCTTTGCTCCTTCCCAGCCAGGCAGCCCTGGAGGAATGCTGCAATTTGCAGGCTCTTAATCCCAATACATCAAATGCCAGTCTTGCATCTGCTGCAATACTGGCTGGTGTTGTCTTAGACATTGCTTGTCTGCGCTGCTCTGTGGCTCCAGGTCTCTTTCTCTGATAGCCTTGAAGGACACCAGCAAGCTGCCTGTGCTTGGGAGGATGTGGTGTCTGACCCTCTCCTCTGGACCCAGCACCCAGATGGCTCTTGCTGGTTGTGCTTGGTGGTGGCATTGGAGGGATCTTGCAACGGGGCTCTGGCTCCAGTGCAGCCCACTGAGGTCCTCCAGGATGGTGTTTCTCATCAGCTTCTGGTTTTTCATGGTGTGGAACTTTCCTGCTGTCCCTGTTGTCATGCAGAGTACTAATTTTCCTTCCCACCAGTTCATTTTGCAGCCAATCCAGAGTCTGTTAATTCCCAGCGTGTGGGTGAAGGAACTGTGGGGGAAGACCTATGTGGATTAAACTCCCACTTGCTGCCATCCCTGCCTCCTCTGCTGAAAGCTGTGACCGAGAGGGTTCCTTCTCTTCAGTCCTGGGCTCTGAGCTAACAGAGAGGAGAAATGTGTGCAGTCGTTTATCCTCCTCATCGACAGATGGGATCCGACAGCTTCTTCCCTTATGCAGTCACAGACTCCACAGCTTGCATCTTTTCCCCTTTTCTGCCAGGAATAACTTTAAGGGGGGCTTTAAAAAATGGTTCATTAATGTTCTGGAAATGTTGTTTTGTGTGTGAATTGCAGGAACTATTTACAGTAACTTCTCAAATGAACCTTGCGAAAGGGGAATAATTTTGCTCTGTGCAAATTTTGCAGCCTTTTACTGCTTGATGCTTTTTTTCCTTTCCCCTGACAGCATCTACATTTTAAAGTTATGGCCCCAGCCTTAAGAAACCCAGTGTCTTTTTGGGCCAGGTGAATTATGAATCAGCCTTGAACTCCCTTCATAGTGCTGAGTATTAATGTGTCCATATTGCAGAGGGTTAGTGACTTAGCCAGTGGGTTGAGCAGAGAGCAAAGAGGGGACTCGAGGTCTCCAAGTGTTTAAGGCAGGGCACTATTTTCTTTCCATGCTAGACAGATGGGAGACAGTGAGGCCCATGGACCTTGGAGAAATTAATGAGGCCCTCTGAAAAAAACATCCTGCTTAGAAATGAAATGTTAGCTGCACCACCATGCGCTTTGTGTGGCTGCCTTTAATTTTATTGGCCTCTCATCTGTTGAAGTTGACACCTCCTGCCATCATCCCAGCCTCCTGGCCTGGGAGAAGGTTTGGTGGTAGAACCCTTTCCACGAAGCATGGGGATGTTTGCCAGTTGTGCTGTCTGCATCTCATTTTAATGGGGGGTCATTAACCGATTATCAGCTTAAGTGGAGATACTTGCTGAAAATTTAATTAAAACTGATTATGTGAGGTGTGATTTTTCTTGGATGGGAGCTTTGGCAAGCTGTAAGGTGGAAGACAGCTTGCTCAGGAGCAGACCAGAGGCTCCGTGGGCAGGCAGCTGGTGGGGATGTGTGACTGAAATGGTGGGTAGTGGCAAGCAGCCCTCAGTCTGCACGGCCTCTTGCTGTGGCTGATGTTTTCCATGGAATTAGGGTGGGACTGACAGAGCTGCAAGCTCTGACCTGCTTCTGGTAGATATCTGACTTGACCCCACGTGAGAATTGTGGGTCCTCCACATGGGAGGCAGCCAGAGGGGCTGTGGCTGATTTGGTCTGGGCCACATCTCTGCAGGGTTTATTGACTTGGGGGAGAGTAGCCAAGTCTGCTTTTCCTGCAACTTGATGGACCCAAATTTCAAATAGCCAAGTATATAGCGAGGAGGCAGGATGGATTCTGCTGCAAGGCTGTGTTTGGCTGAATGGGGCCATGCATTTTGTTTAAAGGTTTTGTTAACAGTGTTTCTGAGAGAGGCTTTGAAATGAGTCCTGTGCTGGCAGCTCTCTTTGGATGCTCAAATCTCTCTTTCCCCAGCAGAATGAGGGCTGCTCCATGGACACAAGTATGTGACCACCAGTTGTGTTGGCCTCTGTTCTTCTAGAAAGCAAAGTACCCTGCTGGTAACTCTCTGTTTGTCCTGCTAAGTGCTTTTGCCTCCTAAAGAGAGGCATGACAATGTAACAGATGTCTGATATTATTTTCTTTTAAGTCTTTCTTAAATATTTTGGTCTGGTCAGTTTTGTTGTTCTTTCCCGACTTAGATGAGTTACCTTTAGACCCTGGGCTTCTGGAGAAAGATGTGTTGGATAATGTTGCAGCCTCTCTTGTCCCCAATATCCTGAAGCTTTTTCCTGCCTCTCAAACCAACACTGCTGACTTCAGGTTTTAACTTGCTTTATTTATTAGTCTCTTTACATCAGCCCCTCTGCTAAAGCCAAACCTTATCTTGTTGAGCTTGGCTTCTTGGCAAGTCTGAATCTTACAAATATGGCCAGGTTCAGAAGAAAAACAACTGTTTGAAGATGTAGAGTTGAATTGAAAGCCAAAAGGAGACACAGCATTTCGTTTTGGGTAATTAATAGATTTTTATTTTTTAACAGAATAGCACTATTTTTGTTGGTATTTAGTAGTAAGTGTTGTTGCTGAAATACTTCTTTTGAAATGTAATTTTAATTGAATTTGAAGTGAAAGGCATTTCAAGATGAGGAAAACTGAACTGCTGGGCTCAGAAATATTGCAGCTGACATCTTGATTTTGCAGAATTAAAACATTTCACTGTGAAGAGCCTTCAAAGTGAAGGAGTCTGAAGTGATTTCAGAAGTATTTTGATGTTACTCCAGCTGCATTTTTCTCTGGTTAAACACACAGTATCTGTGTGTGGTACTGGAACATTTTTTACCTGCTTCCACAGTAAATGAGTAGGTAGCACAGTCCTTTGGTGAAAAAGGACTTAGAATTTAAATAGACAAGCTGGCAGGTTATTTAATCTCTGGATACTTTTGCCTGCCAAAAAAAAAAAGAGTAGCTTTTCACTTGCCCAGCTCAGTCTTTGGCCAAGCCAAGAACTGAAGCTGAGTCTTCGAGTCCTTGTCCCATGACAAGATCCCTGTCTTTCCTCTTTGTTTGCGGTTTATGATTAATCACCCAAGTCTCCTGATATTATTTCTGTTCTGCTCCCTGACTGTATGATTTGAAACTTTATAAACAGGCCATAGCAAATGCATGTGACACACAAAAATATGGGTATTCATCAAAGCAGCACAGCTGCTGCTGAAACAATGGTGCTAAGGAAGCCCATTCATACTAATTACAGCAGCACAAAGAATTGTGTTGCTAAATTTGCTGGCAGGTCCAAAAAAATGTTTTGGCTTGACCTGGAACAGTCTCTTTTGGGGGAGAAGTTTTTGGCAAGTTGAAACGTTTTAGTTTCACTCTAGAAGCAGCATTTTGTTTGGAAGTGAAGGATTAGCTTTAAGTAGAAATGAAGAGTTAGAAGATGGAATGTTGTTTTTAAGTGCAGGAGGGTTTTTTATTGTTTTTTAAGGAGAGTATTTCTCTTACCCCTAAGTTTGATAAAAAGGAATAAGTGGGTGACCTGTTTTAATAGGGCTGGAATGGTGTTTTTGGCAACCTCTTCTTCCCAGTATGAACTCTCCAGCTGCTGAAGGATTGTCTGATCCTTCTGCAACCACCAGGGAAAACACCCCACATGGATTCTGAAGCTTGAGGTCCAGGTGACCTGTCCCTGCTCTGCTTTGCCCCCAGCCTGATGTGCTGAGCAGGTAACCCTGGTGAAGCCCAGGAGCCCCTTGTGTGGTGCTGCTTGCTGTGGGCAGAGAACAGGGGCAATTCTTCTCCTAAATCTTGCTGAGCCCAAAAGGAACAAAGTGTATTTACACTCTGCATACCGATATTTCTGCGTACTCCTCTGATGGCATTCCAGCTCTACAATAATATTTTCCTTTCTGAAAATAGCACACTGGCTTAGTAAGATCCTTGAATGTTTAGAAAGTCTGGAAATGCATAATTAAGGTATCCAGCCAATTCCCCTTTTTGCCTTGTAATTATTGTCTGTTGATTATCACCCCAAATGACTTCCACCGCCCGCTCAAGCTTAACTTTGCCCCTCAAATCTGTCAAAACAGAGACGTGTATCAACATTGCAAATTGCTATTATGGCAGAGGGAACAAACTTCCTTTCTCGTTCAGATAAATCGATTTTCAACGTAATTTCACAATCATGCAGTAGGTAGAATGATTCTCTGCTGCACAGCCTCTGCCTGCCTTTCTCTACAAAATCTTACCTGCTCAAACCTCCAAGTTCATCATTGTTCTTGGGTATCTAAAACAGCTCTAAAAAATTGCTCCAATTCATAACATCCAACATCGTATCAGTAAAGACCATTCCCAAAGCTGCTTGGGAGCTGGGACAGTAAAAAGGTTCACTCCAGACACCTGAATTAAGATGGAAAAGCCAAATGTTTCCAGCCCACAGTAACTTTGCTGGCTTCACCAGGAGCTGCTTTGTTTGTGCAATATGGTGCACACTGTAGTCCACGTGAGTTGATGGGAAAACTGCACTTCATGTTGTTTCAGTTCCTGCTTTTATTAAGCAGCCATTTGGATGACATATGGAAATTAATGTTATATTTAGGCAAGTTCCTTTATGTCCATGAAGACAGTTACAAAACTATTTTTAATACTTGTACTAATCCTCCTAAAACCCACCAAGGGGCACTAACTCTTCTGCAGCAGCAGAGGAAAACTCAATCTAGTCTATAGGGGTGTATTTCTGGATAGGAAGATATTTGCCAGAATAACCCATTCAGTTCACTCTGGTTCTGCCCTTAACTCAAGCTCTGCCCTCTTTGCCAGCATCCTGCTGATTCCTTTGGCTTGCCATACCCACAACCTTGCTGCAGCAAGTCCCGGGACTTGGCAAAAGCCTTGGGCTGCTCATGGCTCTGGCAAGCACCAGCAGTTGTGTTGCAGATCTGTTCCAACACACATCTGTGTGGGGCTGTCCCTGCAGCGGCCATGTCAAAATCTGAGATGCTGCTGCTCCTGCATGTTGCTCCAGGTGTTTGTTCCCAGTTCCTGGGCTTGCACATACCTACCACACAGGTCTCCTGAGTGCATCAGTTAACCAGCAACACCTCTTTTCTCTTTTAAAGAAAGAATTTCTTCCAAGCCTTTATGGGACCAAGAAGACATAAAGATTGGGTTAAGAGCTGACAGTGTGGATGGGCCATCCAAGTTGCCAACTGAGACGCAAAAGCACCACTGAAAGCTTGGAGATTGATTTCTTCAGGAGCTTTTGCAGAGAGACCAGAGGCAGTGTGCCAAGATCTCCCAGGATGGCTCCTGTCTGGGGTATTGTGGCAGATTCCTGTTCATGAAACCCTTGTTCCAGCCCTCTGGAGTATTTTGTGTTCTGTGGGATGTCTGCAGAAGGATCTGTACCATGCTTCAGGCACGGTCTCCCCCAAGGGCCAGCATGTCACTGTAATGTAATTCCTCAGCTTGATCCAGCTGGTGGGTGGATAGGGAAGGAGTGCTCTGCTCCCTGTGCAGCTCTGCTCAGCAAGTCTTTCTGCTGGGATGCCAGCCCTGCTCAGGCTCAGATATTCCAGGGCCTCTATTTTTGTCTTTTTGTCTGTTCTTTTTTTTTTTTCCTTTTTTCCTTGGCATCTTCTGCTGCCCCACATCATCTCCAGGTCTCCCTTGGGTAGCTACTCTACCTGTGATGGGATGCAGAATGTTAGTTGTATGCCCAAATCAGCCTCTGCTCCCCTCACTGCGCTGCAGCCCAGCCCTGTGGCTCAGGGGTCTGTGTCTGTGGAGTCCTGGAGGGGGCATGCCCTGCCAGTCAGACCAATTTCTCCAGGACAAAGGAGCCAGATTGCTTCATCTCCTGGGTGAGGGAGCTTTCTGGGCAGCACATCCTTGGGGATGTGTGTGCCTCCTCCCATGGCTGTGCCGGGGGCCGCTCTGCTGGCCAGTGTGCGAGCCAGGATGATTACCTTGCACTCCTGCACTGCAGTGTAGTGATGATGGCAATTTATCAGGCTATTCCCTGGTGGACTGGATTTGACCTGGACGCTAGAGCCTCAGTGCTTCCAAACAGCTCCACTCACGTGGTGCCCACTCCGGCTTTCCTGGAAGGCAGGCTGATCTGGCGGGAACTGCCTGACACATCGCCATCAATGCATAATAACCTTCAGCTAGGGAAAAAAAAGAAAAAAAAATAGAGAACAAAAACCAGCCTTCTGCCCATGAACCTATGGTTACCCTAAAAATACAGTCATTAATGTCCAGAGAGCTTGCTCCTCTGGATGAGGGGGGGAGTTAATGGGTTTGGATTATTTGTGGTTATCTGGATTTCAGATTGACACCATAAATATCCAAACCCTGAATCTGGCTGGATGCAGCCGCTGTTGACTTTTGTATGCCCTAGCTAGAAACTTTAAATCAGCTGTCGACTTGACTTTCAAGGGAGTGAAATGCTCCAAATCCACTAGATAGCATCTCCTTGGTGTTTTATTACCTCCTGAGAACGTCACTTTGGTAGGGACCCAACTCCAGCCTCCTTTCAGAAAGCAGAGCTTTGTTAGCCTTGCAAAGTCGTTAAACCTGCCATGTGGGAATAGGGGTGTCCTACCTTGTGGCAACACACAGGGCTTATTATATAGAACGTACATGATTAATATACAAGCGAAATGAGTCCAGATGCAAGCCTAGCATTGTGTTATTAATAGGCTAACATAGATCTCTATCAGTGGTGCTCTCTGTTAGCTAGATCACACTGGATATTGTGCTTTTGGTGGGGGTTTTTCTGTTTGTTTTTTTTTTTTTTTTTTTAAGTATTCCTTTCCCTTTTGAGATTGAAATACAGGGCTTCTCTGAAAGACCCTGAATAGATTTTTTTCCCCCAATATACAGTTATTCTGGTCAACAAGCCAGGGCTGGTCTTTAAGTGCTGAGTGAGTCAGGAGCAACACGTGGTGAGCTGCTACAAGGATTGGTAATTGGGTGGTGGTGGGAGCAGCAACGGTGTGTCCCCTGTTCAATGCCTGCAGCCTCCTCTGGAGAGCCGGACAGTGCACCCAGAGACAATGATCTGGAAAGTCACAGAGGTGTACAAGTTTGGGCCAGGTGATTTGCTGGAGTAGATCTGTTGAGAGGGGATCTGCAGTGTGGCTGGAGTAAAGACCTCCAACCCCCTGTAACTCCGTGGGCGATACAGGAGAGCTCTTTGCTCTTTCTTCACTCAGTCAATTTGGCAAACCTTTCCAAGGACATTGTTGAATTAATTTGCTGGGCTCTGAGGGTATTCTGGTTTCACAGCAGTATGGGGCACTCAAATACCAACAGTCATGTGGTGTGAAGGGGTCTCGGGTCCACACAAAGTGGCTCATGGTAGGAGATGGTTTCCAAAATGCAGAGGCTGTTAAGTCCAGCCTGACAGCTTTTAGGCTAATTGGTTTGATGGCCTAGTCCTCTAATGTAATATTTTATTATGTCCAACAGATTTCTGTTCCAAATTCCCTGAGGAGCTCTCCAAAATAGCTCTTCACTGAATAGCTTTTCCCTGCAGCTAAGTGAGAGGGGCTGGCAATAGAGAGATTTTGGCAAACCAGTCCCACAAAGACATGGGAAGACTCTCCTAGTCCAACTACATATTGTCTTGTACCTCGTCCACTTATCTGGCTGGTACTGGAAGTGAACCGCAGGCAAATGGCTGAGTCTTCTAGTGGCCAGGGATGCCTGCTTTAGGTGGTCATTTCATCCCCACCTTTCTTGTGAGGGTGCTTCTTCCTCTTCCTGATGCTTTGAGATCTCTCTCTGCAGAAGTTGCCCATAGATGTGTTGTCCTGGAGACCATGCACAGGGATTTGGAGGTCCCAGCATGGCCATAGCTGTCCTCTCATATCTTCAGCCCTCGTGGGTGTCTATGCCTCAGCCTGAAGGGAGTGGGCTCTAGGAGGGACACCTTCCTCCAAGCGCACTCTTGATTATGAAGATGTCTGGGCTCTCTGATACAGATTCACGTGCCTTGTGCTTTTAATATCATGTATGAGTTGCTCTCTGCCGACTAAGATTAATTGAATATGTAAAACAATAGGTACTAAGAATTAATACAGGGCTTTGTAATACAAGATGACTTTTATTCTAGTTTGAATACTTCACACAGCAGCTATAAGTGCATTAGTTTTATTGATCTATATTCACAGAATTATTTAAATGTACCCTCTGGTGCTGAGTGTCAGGGATTTTCCAATGCTTGCCACTATGCATTTTTCATTAGAGGCTAGCGAAGGCAGCTCCAAACTTTGACTGCCCAGGCAAGATTAATTTCATCTTGACAGCCACAGCCAAACACAAACAGAGTGTTTTGAGAGCTGACCACCAAGCATGGTCTCACACCACGTACCCCGGCGCCGTTTCCCGGACTCCCTCCTTTGGGCTCTCCTGCATCGTCAGCCTTTCAGTGCTGCCAAGGTACACTGGCTACCAAACACCCTGGCCCCACCAAGGCTTTTCTTCTGAGTTTTGTTTTAAAGAATGAAAATGGATGTGTTCCTATATATAGCTGAAACTCTTATATTAAGCCTCTGTCTGTACTGTGCATACTAAGGCTGGCCTGATCTTTCAAGGTCGGATGTTTGGCAGGTGCCAAGGGTCTGTAGCTGGTAGAACATTTCTTCCATTCAAATGTGCCTGGATTGTCTTGTATTTCATCAGGGGTTTTTTCCACTTTTGTCTAAAACTGCTCAGTCAATTTTCTTGCCCTTCCCTAGTGAGAAATTAAAAAGAAAAGGAAAGAAAAAAACCAAAAGAGGAAAAAAATGCCAGCAACTCAATTTCTGGTGAAAAACATCCTTAAGTTTTTCTTTTAACGATGTTTGACAGTAGTCACTAGCCAAAGGAAACCAAACTTTTTTGTTTACAGGGAACTTAGGATGAAAAGAACTAAACTTCCCAGACAAAAATTAAATGTGATGGGGTTTTTAGTGGTTAGAAATGGGGCAGGTGGCAAGGCAGGGAAAGCAGCTTTCCCACAGGTTTGTTGTGAGATTGGATGAGGGATGGGAGCTCTTGTAACCCCCTTTTCTTGCACTAGGTTGCTTCTTAAAATCATGGGGAGTTTCTGGTGTCTGCTAGGGGGCTGAGCTCATGCTGCAGCCTTTGCTCAAGGGAGGACACTAAGAAGGTGTCTGTCCTTTAGCTGACAGCCTAGTGAAACTAAAACTCTCTGAGTTTTCTGTCGCTCTGCTAAATTGAGTTAAAATTAGCTGACAGGTTCCAAAGTGATTGGAACACACAAGCCTACGGTGTAATTGCATAAGCCACTTTCCTTGGGAACCAAGCTAAAAAGCACCAGCATGTTTTACAGCACTTATTATAACAATCATTTTGTGTCTGGTTCAATGTTCATGGTACTGTCTGAATGTGAACTTCAGGAGTGCTGGAGGGGGTACATAGCTAGTGGGCCTCTTTGGGAGGATGTATGTGGATGTGTGCAGGCTGCAGCAGAAAAGCTTTGGGATTTGGGATCCCACCTGTGCAGAGCTGCTCTTTTCAATCCTGCTGGTCTGTTACCACCTAAAGCCTCCTCTGAAGCCAACCTTGGTCCTTCTGTTGAGTCCTTGTGGGTGAAGAAAGAAGTTATGAGGGGATGCAGTTGCCCCTCTGGTGTGTTGCCCCAGGGTCACTGCTTCCCCAAGGGAAGGTTATATTTCCAGCTCACATCCTTTCAAGACCAGGGAGTGGAGTCTCCTCTGGGCCTTACAGCTGGTTCCTTTGACTTATCTCAGCTGACAGTGGCAAAAGCAGTCTTAAGAGAATGCTGTGCCTTGGAGGTGGAGCAGGGGCATCCCAGCCTTACTGTGCAGGTAGCCCTCAGGTAAGTCTGCTCTCCCACAGGTATGTCCAGGGCTCCAGAGCAGGGGCAGAGCCATACAGGGCTCTATAGTATATAGGGAGATGATTACTGGTGGCTCCCCCATCACTCTGTGGGGACTTGGAGGAGGATCTGTGCTTTTATTTTTTAATTCATTTCCTTATTAACAAGTGGAGGAAGTAGGATGGAAAACAGCCCTTGCATCATCTTCTCCCCATGTCTCAGCATCCTCCCCGCAGCGGTGCCAGAGGGTGGGTTTGCACTGGGAGCATCATATTGCTCTCTTGGTCCAGAGCCCTGCCTTTGCCTTGCCTGGGGCCAGCTGACCTCCAGCCCTGGGTCCCAGCACCTGGACCCTGCCTGGCGCTCAGAGGCGGCGGCTTTGGCGGCGGGTTCGTGAACTTGGCTATGTTTTATAGCCACTAGAGGGGGGTCAGAGACTGCTGGCTTGGGCTGCCTGCAGCAGGGCTGCCCGGCTGGGGGGCTCGGGCTGAGCCCCGCCTGGGCAGACAGCCCTTTCCTTACCCTCAGAGTCTTTGCAGTATCTTCCCCAGCCTCGGTAGGAATTCCTTTGGGAAGGTCAGTGCTGTGTGCCAGGGCTTGTTGTCTGCATCTACTCCGCTTTTTCCCCATGGGAATGTGGGCATGTGAGAAGGGAGTTAAACTGGGGAGTCCTTCTAGCCCATGGTGGGTTTATCAGCTCAGCTCCCGTAGCACTTTGTAACTTGGGAGCTACCTGGTTTTGTCAAAAGACAGGAGTCTTGCTCATACACGAGCCTGAAACCACCTGAGGCAGCTCAAGGCAAGACTCCATCAGGTCTTATGGTTCTTGGGTGGACATCCCTCCATCGTGCAGTGCTCCTCCTTGTCCCAGCAGGGAGCATGTCCTGTGGTTCTGCGAAGTGACCGTGGGGGAAGGACTCTGTGTGCCCAGCCCAGGGCTTGTGGGATCAGGCACTGGCGAAGGGGAGGCACCGAGATTTGCCACGGAACATCAGGCCATTGGGATTATTGGAGCGATTTCAGTTGGCCAGGAGCAAGTCTGTTTATTGCCTCTTAAACCAGGCATTCAAGGTACTGAATTTTCTTTGCTAGCAAAGCCCAGAGCAGTGTGTTGTGCCAAAATGAGGAGAGATTTTCAGAATGCTTTTGTAGGGTCATGGTTTTCCCTCATGGGCCCCTATATATGATTTTTCTGAAGGGGGAGGAAGCACTGAATTTTCCATTTCCAGGTGCTGCTCTTCAAATTCTGAGTGACATGAGCCATAACACTTTAAAACTTCTTATGTACACCTTGGCAAGACTCAGTCAACTTCTGAAGAGAGAGGAAAGGAAGAAAAGAGCTTATGATTGCCCTTAGCAGTGCCTGGCATAGCATCGAGAGGGATTTTTCTTCCTAAAAGCAACACACATCTGCTGCCATCACATTGTGGATGTTCCTGGTGCCTCTGGAGCAGGAATCAAAAGCAGGTAGCTCCATGGCATCAAACTAATGCTCTAAGGTCCTCCATACTAGCTGCTGAGATCATCCAGTCCCTAACATGTCATGGGAACAGTCTCTTGCCTGTGTCACTGGAAAGTGATGGGGACTGGTTGCATTAATGGATGAGAGGGATTTGGCCTCTCTACCCCTCAGCCTCCTCAAAGCTCTGGGATCGTTTTAAGTGCAAAGCTGTGGATTATAAATTATACAGCATTTATAATCAGGAAAACATCTGCTGGGTGCTCTTTCCAGTGGACAGGGCCAGCCAAAGGCTCCAGGACACGATGCGTAGGGGTTGCACCAATCGCCACCTGTCTGCTCCTATAATCGAGTTGATTTTTTACGATCTTGACATCAGCTTTCAAGATGCATGATCTATGTGTTTATTTAGCTGTCTTTCCTGGCGTCCCTTAGTTTTGAACTCCTGTAAATCCTCCCACAGTTGGATTTCTGCACTTTTCAGAGATTACATTTCCTGACAGTACATTTCTCCTTCCCCCTCACTTTGTTGACAGCTCAGGCGAGGCTCCAGGGACCAAAGTGTTCAAACCTGGCTCTGGAAAGCTGGGCTCTGACACAGAGTGGGTCTAACTTTCCAGGGCCAAGAAACTGGTACTAGTATAAGCTGAAAAGGTGGCCCAAACATGCTGCTTTCTGATTGAAGTCCCACTCCAGGTTCAAAATTGATCCAGTGGCTGTCTCGTCCTCCAGGACTTGGTGGCCAGTCCATGAGGTGGTCTCCATGAGGAGACCTGCTCAAGTCATGACTCAGGGCCAGAAAGGAAGTGAACTTGATGTGTCCAGAACATCAGCTTTTCATTAAAAAGCCCAAATTCTGGCTGGGGAGTGAGATTTTTGCAGTTCCTTTTGTTTGGGTCCCAGTGGCCCTTGCTCACTGATGGTCTCATCTCAGTGGGAGTTAACCCACGCAAGAACTTCCTGGGGAAACCAGTTAAAATGATTCCCAGAGGGATCTCAATATAAATGCACTTGATTTTTTTACAAAATCATATAATATTTTGTTCTCTTTTGGGGAAGTACAGCTAGTCCTGAACTCCACCAGCTCCCAGATGTTTACAGATAGATGAATACTTACTTGCATACTGCTAGAAAAGAATAAGCAGCAGCCTTTGATTTTTGTGCTTTTTCCTACCAGCAAAGCAAGGATTGCTGGGAAAAGCTATAGTCAAGAAGCCTTTGAAATCTGCAGGATGCTTCCTATATCCTGTAGTCTCTGACTCCAGTAACTGGGAGTACATCTTCAAGGAAAACTGTGTGAGTGGTAAGACTTAACGCGGGCCAATCTGGCTTTCTAGGTGAGGTTTGCAACCAGCCTACCTCTCCCAGCAAGTCCTAGCACCCTTTGCTTACCCCTTGCCCACTTTTGCCCTCTCTGGCCTTTTTCTTATCCTCTTCACAGGTCTCTTCTGTCTGGCCCTCACCCCTCCTGCTGCCTGCCACAGTCTCTTCTTTCCCTGCTCTGACTGTAGGAATGGGAAAGGAGAAGATGATGGATAGAGAAGGTGAGCCTTCCAGGATCTGGAGCTATCCTGGCTCTGTCCCATGTTGTACCTATCCCCTGGATCCCTGCCTTTCCCCCCAAACTTCCCAGCCACCAGTGACATGTAATTTAATTTATTTTGAGCATTAATGCCTCTAGGAGAAGTTTTCTGCTTAACTGCATGCTGAAACCTTCCCCATTGGTTGGAGAGGATCCCTGACTCCAGCAGGTACTATGCCTGATATTTTTCTGAAGCCAGCACGAACTTGCCCCTGGCACAAATTCATCTTGAAGGCCTTGTGCTTGGCTCAAGTGGCATTCCCACCCACTGCTAACCCTGCTTCTGAGCTTCCCTGCTGCTTGCAGCAGCACTCAGAGTTGTCCAGATAAAATGGATTTAAAACTCCCATACATCTTAGGACATAATTTCCCAGCTCTGTTACTAGGAGCCAGGTGTACCTGCTGTTTACTCACCCTGCAGTGCCAATGGTGTTGCCTCCCTTTCAGTGGTGCCATTTTAAGCATCCAGGAGCAACAAAGCTCCTGGCAAGGGTCCAGTTTTCCATGGGTTTGGGCTAAAACCTTCTAACTTGCACCCACGAAAGGTCTGGCTGG
>JAOXXN010000120.1:2498859-2533547 GCA_026770055.1 Myrmophylax atrothorax
AAAGGTCTGGCTGGGCTGCTGAACTTGTGGATAGATGACAATGCACCTGTATCTGTATGACAATCAGATCTACTAGCTATGCATCACCACATTCTTAGGTGGAGGATGCACCCTCCTGCTGTGACCTGGCAGCACCCTGCTTTGTGGAGCCATGACTGAGAAATCCACAGGGGCAGAGGGCATGTCCTAACCCATGTCTCCCTGCCAGCTAATTTTTCTCATTCTTCCTGATGTTGTCCTCACTTCCATGTCCTCTCAGCCATCTTGTCCAGTTCAGCAGACAGAATTGATGACTTACCCTGGGATGATTTACTCCTCTGTGTAAGGAGATGTTAAAGGCTCTCTTTCACACTAGGCTGGAGGTTTGCCTTTATGGGCATCTCGAAGTCTTGGCCTTGAATGGAAACCCTTCTCCCTCTAGCAGAAAATTGGATACACCTCATCATCACTTTGGCATATTTTTTTCTGCCTGGCAATCACAAGAAAACGGGTTAGGAAATACTGATCTGTAGGTCTTAATTTTATGGGCTGGTGTGGAATCCACCTCCCATCAATTTACCAACGGGGTTAGAAGAGCCAATGTCCTTATCATTCCCCTCATCCTGGCTGGGAATAACCTGCCAAATGAGCTATCCCTTTATATAAAGGCATTATCATCTAGAGGGGCACAGTGGATTTGCAGCTCTGATGGTTCTGTGGTTATTTATATGACATTAGTACCTAGCTGAAGCCTGGGTCATCTTGTGTTGTTCCTCGAGTGAGATCTTCCTCTGCAAAATTGCTCCAGTTGGGAAAATGGAATGGGAATGCCATGGGAGCAAACGGGTTTCATGGTGAGGCAGCTGCAGGCTGAAAGTGTGGGGAAACCCTTGCCTCTGGGTAGCTGCTGATCCCTCTGTATCAGGCTGCTCATCCACAGTCACATATAGTTGGAGTTGCCTTTGCCCTTTTAGGGCTGCTTGGACTCCACAAGGGCCGTTGCGATCTGCCCATGCTGGAGGCGTGTGCACCTATAAAAAGTGAGTTACATGGAGCTTGATCTCCCAGTGAATTCCCTGTCATCATTCCCCACCCCATTTGTGGAGTGGTTCAGTGACCACCATGCTCCGTGCAAGGCTGGTCAGCCTTGCCCAGCTTGGCTCTCGCTGTCAGCCTGTGCCTTCCCATCATGTGATCATTTAGGTTGGAAAAGACCTTGCATGGAAACTATCGCTGCTACCAAGAGCTGGTGACGTGGCTTGCTAATGGTGTTGCAGCCAGAGTTTGCCCTCCAGGTCTCATCTTTAGAAATACAATCCCTCTCTTCACCCATATTTTTTTTCGAAGTATCACTGAAAACTAAAGCAGAGAAATGGAGCCCTTTGCCCAAGGTCATTAACCAGCTGCAGAGTCTGGAGTAAGAGTGCTCTGGTTTCCTGGCTTTGTGTCACAAGTGTGAACGGCTCCTTGCTCTGATGACAGCAAGGGCTTTACAGTAAGAGAAGGGAAAAAAGCCCCCATATTTCAACGTGCTTCTTGCTCTGTCCCTGAGTGCATCCCCCAGGGTGAGAGTGAAGTCAAGAGGCTGCTGTGAAAGGGTTATAGCCGACCTCTGATCACAACCGATTAATGACAGCCCCAGGGAGTGAAAGCCCTTGAGCTGCCAGGAAGGAGGTGAGTATGGAAAAGCGACGCAGTTTTAAACGCAGCAGCCAGAGTCAGAGCAACAGCAAAGGAAACAGCTGTGCTTGGACACAGGGCAGGAATGGAGGGGATTTCTCCATCCACCCCCAGCAGTTTGGATCCAGCCCTTCAGTCGTCAAAATTCACACCGACCAGACTTGTTGCTCTGATCGGCTGATGACAGTTTGGAGCTTTTCGATTTGTTTATTCAAGTTAAGCAAAAAAACAATTGCTGTGAGGGTGGGTTAGTAATTAGGATTAACTCTAAGCAGGTGATAACAACCGCATGTGAGGATGAGGAGCACTGTTGTCCAACCCGGGAAACTGAGGCAGCGCATCAGGATGGGGCAAGCAGGACCAGGACCAGGAGAAGTGCCCACTTCTCCCTGCGCTGCCACACATCCAGCTTTGTGCTGGACTCAGCAGAAATCTTCCCTTAATGTAATTAAAGGATGAGCAGAGACGGCTGTGAGAGCGGGCGGCTGTTTACGAGCACGGAGGAGGGCATGCTGGGAAGATGCTCCATTCCCCGGCTCGAACTGCTGCACAGGAGCACGACTCCAGGCGAGGATGTGCGCAGCTCAGAGCCTCTCCAGCTCCACCATGAAGGGCTGAAAGCAAATTGGCTGTTAATGCAGACAGTGGCTGGCTGGACTCAACACTCCTACGCTACGAGCAGGCTGCGGGATGGATGAGGAAACCCGTGCTCCTCTAACAGGTCCAAGCCTGCTTGTTAGACCTGGTCAATAGTTTGCTGTCAAAGGCAATTCTCTGTCAAACAGACGTTGTTTTTTTTTTCTTCCTTTTCTGCCAGAGCAGAATTTTTCTCAGAACATGTCAATATTCAGCCAAATTTCTTGCTTTTGGGTTGTTTTTCCCCCCTTGCTTAAATAGCAACGGTGAAAACAACATGGTTGTCAGCTATTGAAGTTTGAATCTGAAGGCTCAAACCAGCAAGGTCTCCAAGTGTATTTTTGATTTTATGTCAAAAGGAAAAAATAAATAGAGGAGCAGAAGAAGGTTTTTAAGAACTGATTGTCACAGTGGAAAAAACATGTGTTAAGGGATGTCAGGAAAATTTCTGGAGGCTTGGTATCTGTAAGTCTCTTTGCTGGTCTGTAGTTTTGAGTTTGAGGGTGGCTTGGACAGAGCAGAGCTTGTGGTGCTTGAGGTGTTCCTGTTCAGGGTCACAAATTGGACTTTGCTGATCCTTATGGGTCTCTTTCAACTAAGAATATTCTATGGTTCTATGAGCTTGGGGACAGGGATGGTGGCATCCCAATCCTGGTGACATCTAGGGATTAGTGTGTCCCACTCCCTGTGCAGGTTTATACCTGGGTTATAGAGTCTGCTGTCTCTTCCCCAGTGTTTCAGCTCAATTGGCAATACTTGCATTCAACATTAAACACAATAGCTCCTCATCATAATGGAAAACAGGCTGTCTGGAGAAAAGCTGCCTGCTTAGGAAAGCTTTGGGTAGGGTCTGTGCTCTGTACCACAGAGCTTGGAGCAGACTGCATGGCTGGGGAGGTGCTGTCCCACCCTGAGGAAGCATAGTGATGACCTCTGTCCTTCTCTGGCCCATTGGGTGTCCACGTGATCCTGTGTGAACATCCATGGTGTTTCTGAAAGCACCATAGTTTCAAGAGTTGACACTCTGCCAAGAGAAACATGTTGATCTTGGATCTACATATGGATGTACCTAAGACCCTTACAAAGGGCACGAGGTCCACACTGGGACCCAGAAACTGGAGGGTGCCTTGTGCTGTGAAGATGCATGGAAGTGAGGAAAACCTGATGGGGATGAGCTGGAGAGGCCTCAGGTCCCACACGTGTTGGTTTGGCAGAGCTTTTGGGTGTTGCCAGAGTTAATGCAGAGAGTGTGTGCGCCTTTTGTGTGTGTTTATGCATGCAAAGAAGTGCCTGCTGGGGAAGGAGTGGAAGGCTTGTGATTTATCATTGCTCTGTAATGGGTGCCTTGCTTCTAGTGAAAGAGGTCAACATCCCTGAGAGATACCAAAGCCCCTCCTTATTAACGTCCTGTTACAGCTAATGGCTTGGGGTAGGGCAAGCAGGTCTTACAAGGAAGGCATTAAAGAGCAGCACTACTTGGAAGGGAAGCCAAAGAATTTACAGCAATATTTACACAGAGGCTCTATCCAGAGATAAGGAGGTACACAGTCAGCTCAGCTGATAAGCGCAGCTGTGGGACCAGGCGGAGCAGGCACTGCTGTTTGTGCATCCTGAAGTTCAACGGGATCAAAAGCAAGATCTGCATGGCACGGGAGAGGGGGATGTGATCAGGACCACACATACCAGTGTCTGGGAGGCACAGATGTTGTGTATGTTCAGTGTCTTGCAGTAAGAAGTAGAGCCAGCAGTACTCCCTCATGCTCCTAGACCTGAGCCCCAAACCCAGGTTTGAAGGTATGGATTAACACAAGTCAGTGAATGCAATTGCAGCTGGTGAAGATGTGGAGATATGGACCAGGTTAATGCCCCTGACAGCCACCATCTGTTCTGTCCACCATATGCTTTGTGAGCTGCAAGTTGGCAGTTATTTCTCCTACAGATCCTGCTAGTGCATCCTAGCTCTATCTCTAAGAGCCCTGCCTTGACTCCACCTGGCTGTGTCCTGGGGCACATCTCACAGTCAAGAGGAAAAAGACAAACCATTTCATTTGAGGTGAAATATAATTCCTAGATAAGCCCAGCCTCCTTCATGCCGCCTTCTTGCACCAACCAGAAACCTCCCATCTCTCTCCTGGCTTCTTTGTGTGATCAAATCACCCAAGGCCACCACCTCATCCTGCACTAGACCACATCGCCATCTCCACCTCCCCAGCCTCCCCAGTCCCTAATAGCACTGGGCCACTGATCTCCGAGCACTCCATCCATCATTTGGCTAGAACATTATTTATTTACCATGGGGGAGAAAAGGGAGTTGGGTTGTCTGGAGAATGTATTAAATTTTCATTTGTTCTCATTGATTCCTGAAAGGAAATTGCTGAGTTATGCCATCAGGGTGGACTAGTTACGATATGGAGAGTCTCTACCAGAGAGCGTTACTGGATGTGAAATAGGAGTGCAGTTAAGGTTATTTTGGATATTAGATTAGAGTTACAGTGACCACTTAGCTAAACAACCTGATGAAATGTATTGGCATGCTTTTTCTCCTTCCCTTAGTCTCTGCTATAGCTGCTTGCCCAGACTCTCGCTGGTTTCTCTTGCCATATGGGACACACGTGGTATTTCTTCCTCCTGGCTGCTGGGTGAGTAGCTCTCGCTCACAGGTTTCTCCACTGACTCTGAAGCACTGTGCGTGTGCGTGGGAGAGGCTGCTGGCGAGGGCTCTTTCCCCGTCTGCAGGAACTGCTCGGCCTCTTCCAGCTCGTCCCATTTGGTTTGGAGACAGTTGCCTTACATATTTCTTCTCCAGGCATGTCTGAGCTCTCTCCCCCTGAATTTCTGCTCTGGTAGTTAGCACGTTATTTATGGCATTTTTCCCTATTTTTTCGTATGTTCTAATATTGTAGGTTGCACAAGAATACTGGCTTTTCCATAGGGCTCCTTGTCATCCAAAAGCTGCTCTTTTTTTCTTTCCCAGTCAGAACTGGCATCCCAGACAACAGTGATGACTGTTTCAGGTTTTCCATATTTTGGATGATTATGGTTCAGGTTTTCCGTATTTTGGATGATTATTGTTCAGGTTTTCCATACTTTGGATGATTATGGTTCAAGTTTTCCATACTTTGAAGCCCACCAGGGCTGACTTGGAGTCTCAGTTGAGGACTGGCTCACATTACTTCATCTTAGACCAATTGCACAGAATCACAGACCAGTTCAGAGTCACAGAATCACAGACTATTCTGAGTTGGAAGGGACCCACAAGGATCATCGACTCCAACTCTTAAGTCAATGGCCTACATAGGGGATTTAACCCATGACCTTGGCATTATTACAAGCAGGTTTTAACCAACTGAGCTAATTTCATAACCAAGTTAAACTAGAAGTGGTGTTCAATCGTCATCAAGACACTAGGGTTGCTTTAACCTGCTTTCAGAGCCTGTCTTTGGTGGAAACTGTGCAATCTTCTCACCTGAACAAGATGGTGAAGCAGTTGTCCTTGAGGAAAAGTCTTATGGCTGTGATTCTTCAGGACAGACACTGTTTTCTAGGTTAAAATGTTTACCTGTGTCTCATGCTGCCTGAGGAGTGTGGGCTGGGGAAGGTCCTCACATCTCTGAGAAGGCCATCTCCACCTGTGGCCCCTCTGACCCTGCTTGCTGCCTCTGCTCACAGTAAACCCTGAATTCAGAGAATCACAACATAGAAGTGGAATGTTTTTACTGGGGTTTTATTTTTGCAGTCTGGAGGATAATCAGGGGTCCTCGGGTTTCTGTGGGAGTTGAAAGAAAGGACAGAGCAAACTGGCACTGTTCCCAGTCCAAAATGTTTTCACTAATTGCATGCAACCTTCCTTACAGGAGAGAGAGAGAGACTGCACATACCACCGGCAGTTTAATTACCACTGCTGGTTCACATCGATTTTATTTATACTGCTCCCGGTGCTGTGTGTTTGCAAGGTAGGAGTGGGATGCATAGGGAATCATGGATTGTTGGAGGGAGGCAGCTAAGGAGTGTATATGTGTTTAAGATCCCTGGTGTACTGGACAGCAGTACCCCCAACACCCATTGGTGGGTTGGGTTGGCAAGGGACCACGTGAAGATGAACACGGGTGCAGGGGACACGCGTCAGGGTGAGACTGGTTGGATTCCCAGGCCTGTTTCCCAGAAATGCTTAGCTTAGCCACCGCTCTGGCTTAACTCTGAGCCCCGCGGCGGATTGCTTCCCCTTTGCTAACCTTCCCCTCCCCAAATGCAATGCGTTTCCTCCCCATCCCGAAGGGGGGGAGAGAGCGGCACGGGAGGAATCCAACATGAGCAGGCTGATGGCTGCCGTCCCAGTGCAGGCTCAGCAAATGGGGCTCGTGATGGATGAATGTGCAGGGCAAGAAGTAATAAAATGGGCCCCAGTCATGTAATCTTCCATTAAAATGAAATGCATACCAGAAATGAGGCATTTCTGCAGCTTGTACCATCTCCCACGGAAGATCATGAATAAAAGAGGCAAGTGTACTGTTGACAGATGCCGGCATGCATAAAGGACAGTTCCTATAAAGGCAAAGCCCTGGCTAACAGATGGACTAAAGATGTGAGATGCAGGAAGATTTACCAGTCTAAATAATTCAAGGGAATGTCGTATGGGGAGGCAGTGCTGGAGAGGGGAGCCGGCAGAAGGTACAGATGGAAAGGCAGGCCAGGCCTTTCCCACAAACCCATTAAGAACGTCGCTTGTCTGAGTGACAGTATGTTGCACAAGGCACCAGCAGAGATGGGTGGATTTGCCTCCAGCACTCCTTCTGCAAGGTCAGGAGAAGAGGCAATCTCAAAGGTTGCAACTTTTTGAGGGGATGCTTTACCTCCGCAAGGCCCCTTTCTCCAGCCTTCCTCCACTTCCACCTCTTCCATGTCATCCTTTTGCCTGCTGCTGGGTAAAACAGGAGCACAGAAATGTTGCTGCAGCCATGAGCAGAGGGTGGAGGTGGCAAAGGCACTTAGCAGTCCTGCTGCTCTTCTGTGCCTTGCTCAGGTCCCTGAAGATCCTCTAGACTTTGAAGGTGCCTGGCAGCTAGTGCTGGGTGCCCTGTGTCCATTGCAGGGCACCTTTATCCCTGGCTGTTGTGGGAAGGAGAGCATGGCCATGTGCAAGGTGTGTGTGAAGAATGGGTGCTTTTGTGTGGGCAAAGGGATGCCTGTGTGCCTGGGTGCTGTGTAGGAGGGAAAGGGCTGCAGTAATAGGAACAGCCAAGACAGTGAGTGGAAGAGGTGCTGGAGCTGTGTTTAAAAGGGTAGTAGCAGCCCAAAGAGGTGACTGGAAGCTGCAGCATGGAACACACTCTTTCAGACCTTAGTGCCTGAACACCTTCCCTCGTGGACTGGGTGGCCTCACTGATGGCCTGGGTGTTGGGAGCTGGAAAAATGGTGTGAATCAACTTGGCCATTAGTATGAAGACTGACAAGGGCTGACTGAGGCATTGCAGCACGTTGGGAGGGTCTTGGCAATGCAGGACACAGGGATGAGCCATGTAGGAAGTGGCACAGAGGATGGGGCATCGTGGTAGCTGAGAGAAGTGCAGCTCATCAACCCTGGGGATGCTCAGGCTCCCTCTGCCCCTGCTGGTTGGGAGCCTGGGGTTGGCTTGGTGAATGCGAGACATTTCTGGAGAAGTGGGAAAATAAAGGGCAAGATGCAGAGGGTTAGATAGAAGTCGGTGGCAGCTGCTTGGCAGAGATTGTGCGCGCTCTCCGCTTGGAGAGGACGCCTTCCCTGGGCTCGTCAACCGTCTGCAGCACGGCGATTAATCATTGGTGTCAGAATCCCTAATCCTATTCAATGGAAAACAAACAGCGCGGCATCCAGCCCTGTGCTGAGCCCAAGCAATTAGCATGTTTACATGGACTGGGGAAGCTCAACAAAGAGTGGCCAACGGGGGCCACGGGAAATGAACCCTTGTCAGCCCCTGGTGCTCGGAGTGCCTGGGATCCCCAGGCTCTGACTCAGGCCCAAGTTTGGAAATGTGGCTCAAAGCAGTTGAATGCAGCTATTGCGACCAGAAAATGATTTTTCTTGATTAGGGCTCAGGTGTGTGTGAGTGTGGGCAGCTGCTGAAGTGGGAGGCTGTGTCTGGTATGGATGCTCAGCTGGGGAAACAGAGGTCTAGAGGAGATAAGGGGTTTACTCCTGCTTTGGCTTTGAATCAGTATCAGAAGTAGCAGCCAAAGCCTTTACAATTCCAGCAAACTCAGCCCTTATGCCAACCCCTTGTCCCTGTTCCTCCTGCTCCTCTCAGGCCCATGCTGCTGGAGCTGCATATCTCTGGGTGAAATTATTTTGATGTCTTTGGGTGCTTTGGATGAGGGCTGTGCTCTACAGGGCTGAGGTCATCCAAGGGCAGGGCTGGGGTTGTGGGATCCTTGGTGTGCTGGGGCTGTCCCTGGCAGGCTCAGGTCTGTCACGTAGGCTTCAAGTTGGTTTGAGAGGTGGGTTGCAAGGAAGGGTGGAAGACTAAAGAGACATGTGTGTGTCCCCTGTGCGTATCCACAGGGGCTTGGAGCAGCTACCTCAGATGGAAGTCACTCCTAAAACCAACAGCAACTCAATGCTTCCTCAGAGGTGATAGAGATGGTGCATCCAGCTTGAACTGCCCTGCCTGAGCTTCTCTGCCTGTGCTGGAACCCATGCCCTGGCACCCCACCCTCCCCTGAGCTTCAAACCACCTTCATCCTTTAGCAATCCTCTTTTCTGGATTGCGCTGTGTGCAGTTTCTCTGGACAACCTCCACCTGTGCTGTCCCCCATCCCAGGATCACTCCCAGCACCAGGCAATCTGCATTTGGGGTGAGGTCTTAGACTCTGTGGAATGAACAATGGGGCATTCCCTGTGTGGTTTATCCAGCAGAGGCTGAGACCAATTTTTTGCTGCCCAGCTCCCTGGGGAAGACCGTGCTAGGGTTGGTGGGGAAAGCCAGGGGTCTTGTAGCACCACTGACCCCAAGGCTCTGCCCATGGGGCACGTTAGTCCCATGTTGGATTTGGCAAGTGCTGGGATATGCCATAATGCAGAGAGAAGTGCAGGAGAGGATTTTTTAATGGTTCTGCAAACACAATTTTAAACAGCAAAACAAGGGGAGCAAGACATAATCTTTGCTCCTGTAGGACCTACCAGAAGCCAGGTGATGGTTTGGGTATGTTGGCAATGGGAAAAATAATTTATTTTTAAGCTGCAAGTGACCTGTGGAGCTTCTGGGCTTGGGAGTGTGAGAGTGAGACAGTCCTCTCAAGTGCGTGATCCCACTTGAAATGAAGGGGCTTTCCTGGGTATGCAGCTTTCCTACTTCCCTCCCAGAAGTATATCCGATTTTTGGGGGTAGGAAAAAAAGAGGATTGATTCAAATAAAAATGTATTTGTATGAGAAAAATTATTTCCTTCCATGAGTAAACACATAGTTTGAGGCAAATTTATGGCTCCGGCCTGGTCATTAATATCTGGTTGTCAAAAAGTATTGGTTTGAACAAAAATATGTTGTAATAAAAATGCATTGTTTTGAAGAAATTTATTGTCCCCATGAAAACCTATTCAATTCAGAAAGATATGTTGATTTCAATGAAAATCTATTTGTTTTAAGAGACAGAGAGAGAGAGAAGTTGCACTCAGTTGAGAAACAGGAGCTTCCTCTCATACAAATCTCCCTGCAGTCTCTTGGCCATTAGGATTGGCAAAGCTAGAAAATCAGCAACTGGATGGCAAAGGAAACCTGTGGGTCCTGCCTGCCCTGGGTCCTGCTCATGCTCAATGATTATTCTTCCAGCTGGAGAAAAGTGCCCCAGCTCCCTCAGCGTAAGGAGGGGCATGTGGTTGTCTCCATTCCCTATGGACTGGATGGCTTCTCCCACAAACAGCTCTTCTCACCCTGCAAACCTTATGCTTAGATGCCCTTTAAAGGTCCCTTCCAACCCAAACTATCCTAAGATTCCAAGAAGGGAGTACTTGTGTGAACCCACCTCCAGCTGCTGTCTAAAGGTACTTATCTTGCAGGTGACCTGAGGACCATGCAAGACCTTCATCTTCTATTCATCTCTCAAGCCACACCACACGTGAGCAGCAAGTATGTGTGTTGGTGAGTACCTGGAGATGCCATAGCTGTGTCCGTACTGCTACTCGTAATTATGTCCCGTTTGGTGTGGTGGCACAAGAAAAGGACCCCTTTGGCTAAGGGGAGCTGTGTGGCTTTGTGGCTCTCCCAGTCCCTCTCCAACACTTGTCTGAGTTGGCACTGAGGTTTGCTACCCTGCCTAAGCCTCTTTCCTTGCCAGCAGGGACTGGATGAAATTCACTGTGAGCTCGAAAGCCATAATGCTGCCTTTAGCTGGGATTATGAGAGGAGCCACCATGGTATCACCCGAAATCCACCTCCCAGTGTCTCCTGTTTAAAACAATCAGCACATGTTTGCAGTGGGCTTTTTCTTTCATTATGCTCCAACTCTGCTATTTAATCAGCCTCTTCCTTCCTCTGTTTGTACAAGGTATCTCTAGCCCATATTAAAAGGGGGAAGGGAAGGTAGGAGATAAAAAAATTAAAAAATAAAATAAAATTGCCTACCCAAGAAATGTCACTGCTGCGGTGTTATCCCCTCCCTGCCAACACACGCACGGGTTCTGGTGTCAATGGAAAGGTTGCCTCTGATTAATATTAATAAAGAATTAGAGCTCTGTTTGTCATGATCACCTCTTTTGGTATTGCTCCGTGTGGCAGGTGAAAGCAGAGGAAGGAAGGGAAGAGGTCTGCATGGCATTCATTAATCATTTCATCAGGAGGGAGTTCAAAGCAGAGGCCTGCCTTAACAAGGGCTGCAGGCAGGGATGAGGCCGTGTTTATTCAGATGTTCCTCCTTATGTCTCTGACCTCCCGCCCGGTCAGCTGGTGTGGGCCTCCAAAGCTGAGGTGCTCTTCTGGGATCCAGGGCATCCTACCCTGGAAAACACGGACTGCTCTGGTCTTGTCTAGGTCAAGGTGATGTCATGTGAAAGTGTGTCATAAGTCCACCATTGTCATCTATGTATCAGTTAAAAAAATGAGTCCTGAAGGAACATCCTTGGTTCTCCTTTGAGTGAAGAAGCGTAAGAAACAGGGATGAGAACATCCTTTGAGAAGCTCACAGGTGGTAGACTTTGTTCTGCATGCTGTGACAAAGAACTCAGGGTAGGGACTTCTGCTTGGTCTATAGGTGAGCAGTGGCCAGGAGCTGGGAGATACTTGTGAGACATGGTGATGTCTGGGAAATCTTGGAGTAAGCCCCAGGAAGGCATGTTCCATCTGCAAGGCAAGGCAGTAGGGATACATTTGAATTTAAGAGGTACTCAGTCTCAGAGGGCTCTTTGTCCTCTGTGGGACACTTTCAAAAGATGGTTCCTCCCACCATAAAATAGGTGCCTGAGTTGAATGACCCTGGATACCCTTTCTGCATTGACTAAAAGCCCCTATAGATAATCTTACAAGTAAAAAACTGTCAAATGGTTCAAGTCCAGTGGCCTAAATCCCAAAATCTTTACAGAGCCTCTTCTGTAGTAGACCAACCCTGCCTTTGGCTCATGGTGTGCTTGGGAACATGAGGATGAGTGTTGCAGAAGTTCAAATTCTGTATTTTATGGAGATTGGAACGTTAACAGTGAGTGGCTCTGACTGATGCTGGCACCTTACTTAGGGATCACAGTACCCAAGTCAGTCTTGGCTGATGTTTGCATACAGGGCCTAACATGGGCAATTTACTAGATTTTTAGTGGTACTTTACTTTTTAAATTAGCGGAGATTCTTGTAAATCTTGGCTTAAACACATCTGTGTGAGGCCAGAACCCATCTCTGCTTTTTTGTATTCCGTATTTTCTGGATCCAAGACCAGAAGGCAATGCACACATGCATATGGCAAAAGCTCTTTATATCACGAATTTACAGCTTAACCCTCCTCTTGCTCCCTTTACCTCTTTTTCTTTTTTTTTTTTGGGTGGATGCTATTTATTATTCAAATGTGGGGAGAGTCGAGCCAAGTGGTGCATTGCTCTCATTAATTATTCTCTGGGATTAAGGAATCGGTTAAAACCATATCTCCCTTAATCCTGTTTTATTAATTTTATATTCTTGGCAAAAGGAGAAGCAAAACAACAACCCTCCAACCCTCTTTACAAAGGGATCATGCAGCTTTCTGCTGGGACCCTGAGAACAGGAGGTCTCTGGTGTTCCGTGGATGCTCGTCTTTTTAATTTGATAAAATAAATTAGCACAGGATTAGAGCCTTCCTGACAGCACAGCTCAGCTGCAGTTACCACCTTGAGGGAGGCATTATGCATCATTTTGGTTGCACAGAGGTAGAATGGGAGTGAGCCGGCCCCTTTGCTCCTCTGGGAGAGAGAACTTTCCTTCCTTTTTGTAGCAGCAAAACTGATGGCCTCTCCTGACCACCTGGCTGCTGCCAAAGGGGCCACCTCTCTCCAGTGACAAGTTTTGTGTTGGGTGATGTGGCTGCTGCCTGAATGCAGGAGCCCATCAGCTCATTTCATACAGCAGCCAGGGTGATAACTGTAATTAGCCTCTTTTGGGATATTATGGAGATGTAAATGAAAAGGTTTTCTCTAAGACAGCAGAGATTTGATTCCTTAGAGTGAAGGCTTGGTCTCAGAGGGAGAATAGGAAAATGGAAGTGGGGCTTTTGCAGGTTTCATCCCTTTTTTTGTGGCAGAGGAGCTCCAGCTGGTGCTGTCATCAGATTCTGCTGGCATGAGAAATGTGTGGAGGCCAGGCTGTGAGGGAGCAACCTGTGGCTGCAATGCAGATGTAGTGGCCTCCAGACTGCTTGTTTATGTGGCTGTCAGAGAGGAGAGAAAGGGCAGTGGTGGTGTGTGGCTATGTGATCTCTTCATTGGACAGACAGGAACCTTCACTGGGCTCCCAGGAGCAAGATGGAACCAGTCCCACAGGGACTGAGGTTTGCAAGGAGCTGGACCATGATTGCTGGGCTCAGCTTCTCAAGTTTTATTTTGAGCACCGTGATGCTGAGGCAATTGGTCTCAGTTAGATGGAATAATTTGTGTGTCCTTTTGGGAAACCCATGCTATGGAGGCATTTAAACTGGAATTGGTGGACTAGTGCTCAGAGCTCTCGTGCAGAATACAGGTCTGGTATAAAAGCTTATGTCCAAAAAGAGACCATGATGGCTACATGGCTGATGTATTTTTGTCCTGTGCTCATCTTGAAGCTGAAGACAACTATCCCCACCACTGAGTTGGGGGATGTGGATACATTTCTGTTTAACTTTAATCTTTTCAGTAAGTAAGGCTTTTGTAAGGCCTTTAAAAGAGTTGTGGCTGAAATACTGTCAAGTGTTTTCTCCACGGAAAAGGTGTCTTGTTTGCCAGTAATGGCAGTGGCTCAGCAATGAGTCTGCAGTGATGCCAGCTGGGCCAGGCTGTGATGGAGGGAGGTTGGTCCTGTGGCATGGCAGCAGATCCACCCTCTCAGCCTCACTGCAGAGGGCTGTGTGGATTAGCAGGTGTTAGCAGAGAAATGTCCTAATGCTATGTTGGCCTCAGGGTCACTTCTGAAAGCTGCTCCTGCTTTTGAGAGTGTCTTTGACTCACTCTCTTCTGGCCTTGCCTGACCTCACCTGAACACTGTGCAGCACTGAGGGCCATGCAAGTCTCTGTGTTTGTTTTCAAGGCCCTTGTTACAGAAATTCCCACAGTTTCAGTCATTTGAGTAATGCAGAAGATTTTTGCAAAATATCTTCTATTCAGTACTTACTTGTATAAGAAAGTTGTGGTTGGAGGCTGCACAGACCCTACAATAACACAAACACCAGAAAACGTCTTCAGAGCTGGATTTGTCAAACATCCCAAATCAAGGCATTTCTTTTTCCTGTATTTTCTATACCAACCAGGGATTTCTTTTCTTCTGCAATTTGTATGTTGTGGGGTTTTTGTTTGTGGACAGGCACTAGATAACAGGGAAGTTTACTCTTACAAAACCCACAGGATTACTTTAGAGAAAAAACTATAAAGCAAATAGTTTCTTTTTTTGTTTGTTTTTATCCAGTCTAGGAACAACTTCCTATCTTGCTATGTAGAAAGAGCCAGCTCTTGTTCTTCTATGAGCAGAGTCAGCAGTGAGCAAGAGGATGCCCCATTCCCAGGTGCTGGGTATTCCTTGTGGACAGTCTGATGCCCTGCATGAGTTATTGTAGAAAAGGTTCAGATAGGATTTCATTGCTTGGTAACTCTGTGCCCTGTGGAAGCTCGCTTAGATCCCACAAGATGCCAGGCTGGTGCCAAGCAAATTGTGTCTTATCTCAGCCTGAGAGATCCCAGACTGGACAGATGGTGGAGTGGGATACATGGAGCTGGTTGGAGGTGAGTGGTGCTCTGGTCCTAGAGATAGGCAGAGGAATCTCCTAATGATGCCAGTGGAAAGCTGCAGTAGACTTCATCCTGCTTCTAAATTACTGTGTTGGCTGGAGTGTAGCTCACAAAACCAAGCTTTTTCAGTGATGCTTGGACAGAAACGCTCATCTGTGCAGATGTCTGAGTAAGCTTGTTCTGGTTGGGTTTCCCTGTTGTTTGGAAAGTGCTGTGGCATGGCCTGAGCAGCCTCACCTCTCTGTGGGGACACGAGCCAAAGTAGGGTGTGGACTGTGAGCACTATTGGAATTAGCCTTAGTGGTCACTGGCTTTAAAGTAGCTGAGAAAAAGCCAAAAATACATTGATAAAAATTTCAAACAGGTGCCTCCAGTTGCCCTGGTAGTGTTTTGATCTTGTTACCAAACTTTTGGGTGAGAGAAGAGCTATTTTAAGTTAATTTGCATTGCAAAGCATCACTGATGTGCCAGTAAAGGAGACCTGGCACAGCCATTCCCAAGGAAGCCAAAAAAACAAAGGCGTGTATTCTCAGATTTGAGGTAGGAATTATATACACTTAGAGTCATGAACTCTGGGTAATAATTGAAAGGTCAGATTGATGAGAGCAGCCTCCGAGATACGATTTCTATGACAGCTTGATGGATGCCTCACTATCAAGGTGTGCTTTTAATCATAATCTCATTACTCCACTTCTTATGGTTCGACTCACCTAAACTCATGGGAGGAATCGGGGGCCACCTCTAAGATGTGAATCGGCTTTTATTTGGAGGTAGAAGAGTTGAATTGTTGGGACAACAAAAAGGAAAGAAATGAGCCAAAAGAGAAAAAAAAGATCTTCTGGCTGAGGATGAGTCAAGAACGGGTGTGAGAAAACACCCTCATTGCTTCAGGGCAAGGCACTGGATACCTTTCTGCTGTCTGGGATGAGTACGTGTGCTCTGAAGCAAAGAAGGGAGTCTTGAACCTCTACCAGCATTGGTATGTGTCATGCCCATGAATCTCACTGCATTGCTGCCCTTGAGGATCTGGGCCTGGAGCCTGTGAAGAGATGGCCATTTCAGCTCTCCTGGGCATGAGAGGAGCTTTGTTTTGGGGAGAGATCCAGTGCTGGCTGTTCACGTGCTCTGATCTATCCATCCAAAACCCATGCTGAAGCCTTCCTGATGGCCAACTGTAAAATGCTTATGTGCTGATGGAGAGTATCAGCTTCCAGCAAAGGGTCCCTGTGCCTTGGAGAAGGGAAAACCTTTCCTTGAGGACACAGTGTGTGCAAGATGAGAAGATAAACCTGAACTTTATCCCAAACAGGCCCCCATTGCAGACACTGAGAGGAAAACACTTCTCTTTGCAAAAAATAAAAAGAAGCCATGGAGATCCAACACATTCATCAGCCCTTCCATTGGTGTTGCTGGGCAGAAAAGGCACCATGGGTCACATCAGTCACAGTGGACATGGCTCTTTCCCCACGTACATGTTTCCCGCCTTGAGTGCTGCCTCCAGCTCTAAGGTCCCCAGCACAGCATGGACATTGACCTGTTGGGACGAGTCCAACGGAGGCCACCAAGATAATTGCAGGCATGGAGCATCTTTGCTGTGAGGGAAGGCTGAAATAATTTGGATTGTTCAGCCTGGAATAGAGAAGAATTCTGGATGACCTAATGGTCATCTTCCAGTACCTGAAGAGAGCCTACGAGAAAAATGGAGAGGGATTTTTTACAAGGGCGTTTAGTGACAGGACAAGGGGGAATGTTTTCAATCTGAAAGAGAGTAGGTTTAGATTGGATATTAGGAAAAAATTCTTCCCTACGAGGTTGCTGAAGCACTAGTGCAGGTTGCCCAGAGAGACTCTGGATACCCCATCCTTGAGAATGTTCAAGGGCAGCTTGGATGGGGCCCTGAGTTTAGTGGAAGGTGTCCCTGCCCATAGCAAAGGGTTTGGAATAAGTTTTAAAGTCCTTTACAATCCAAACCATTCTAGGATTCTATGTTATCAACATCACCATAATCATGGGGGACTGGCTAGTGATGGCTCCCCAAAAACATCCTCACAGGCTCCTCTGTGAGAGCTCAGTGCCAAAGCTGGAGGGTGCCAGGATGGCACTCTGCATCCTGTTAGCCTATCCTGCAATTCATTTTCACCTCCCTGGAACCTCCTGGAAGAGTTAGTATGGAAATTTCAACCTATTTTTAAGGGTTATTTTCACTCAAGTGAAATCTATCAAAGAAGGAGGGTTATTTTTACAGCACGCAGCAACCGCCGGTTGCCATGGCAGCGGGCGGGTGAAATGCAATAAAGCATCCCTCTGTTATCGTAAACACAAAGGGAACCACGGGCGCCGGAAAGAAAGGTGATTGTCATGGGGGAAACGAGGCAACTCCATGGTGTGCTCACCAAGGGAGATTTTAGGGGGTCCTCCATGACCGTGTGGGGTCTGGTAGGCCAAGAGGAGGGAGCCCCTCTGAGGTCCTGCCATGAGTGTTGAGCACACTGGTTTGTCAGCCTGGGATGAAATTCCCTCCCCTTTTCATCTGAAAAAACTCAGAAGAAGTTTAGAAAATGCATCATCAAAAGAGAGGGAACACACACACCTCTGGTTTGATTTTTTTTTTTTTTGATCCAACTTCCAGGACAAGGACCAGATAACTGTGGAGGCTTCTTCTTTTAAATGCTTACAGACTGTGAGGAGATTTTGCATGCGATAGGAGGGTTCAGCCTCTCCATCTCTTCCAGGTATGCTCTGTCTGTGTAATAATTTAGGTACCCTGTTTCACCTTAGCAGCTGAGCAGGGGTGTGTAACTGGAGTATCCTGGTGCTGCTGGGCCCAGCAGAGCCTTAGTGAGCATGGGTGTGAGCCGCTCCTGGAAAGTGGAAGACCCCACTTTGGACATCCCTCATGAGCTGTGGCTGCCCCTGTGCATGTGAGCCCTTGGGTGTCCCAGCAGCATTAAGCAGCACAACTAGAAACTGCAACAACTCCTCGAGGTGTGTGTTTCATCCCCGAAGCCTGTTGGGCTCCATGGAAGCCACAGGGCTGCCCCTCATTGTTCTTCCCTCTCAAAATTGTCCTAAAGTGGCACATTTTGGGTGCACAAGGACTAGCTGGGCAGGCAGAGCCTGATACAATCAACAAAACAAACTCACCACATGCTGAAGTCCTCCCTAAGTATCATGTGGGTGTTTTTTGTATTTTGAATTCACACCAAGACAACCACCAGTAATGTGGAGGAAGAGCAAACAGGCACAGGACGGCTTCCTCACCACATAGAAGCCTCTTCAAGAAGCTTAGGGTTTTTTAGGGGAGTTCCAGGCACTTGGAGTGCTTTTGTTCAGAAGCGTCTTGAATTGGGTACCAAAGCTCAGATCACCCAAAATGCCTTGCTGTTTGGCTTGCCCCAGAGATATCACTGGGGTCTTGGGTTTGTCACTTAGCTCTGACACTGGAAAAAGCCAGTGGTTTTGAATGTCATGATTTGGGGCAAAATCCCAGCAGATGTGAACTTGGCAAGTGCTGCTGAAGACCAGAGTATTCCTCATCTTTTTCCCATAGAAACTGAGCTAGGGATAACTGTCCCTTGCAGAACAATCTCTCTGAATACACACCATCTCCCAGCCCAGCCTGAGGTCAGTCCCACCTCAGTAAGTGTAAATCCTCAAGAACACATGTAGACGTTGGGCATCCCATCACCAGTGAATGCCAAGGGACAGATGGGTGTGAAAACAGTGAATCTTTTGCACCAACCAAAAGTCCCACTCCTGCCTTATTATGCTGTCTAAGATCCTGCTGTAGGATTTGCAGGGCAATGGCTTTGGAGCTGGGGAGCTTGCTTTTGCAGCAACTCATAAACAGGGAAAAGGAACAACAGCAGGGCTTGCCGTGCAGCAGCGTGTGTATAAATAGATCCCTGGGAGGGTGAGACCAGTGGGAGGGAGGAGATCGAGATGATTTCCCTTTCTAAAAGAATGGTCTTGACATTGCTTGCCTTTATGGCTGAACCCTGTACTATTGTGTCATTTCTTCTTTTGCCCTTATCTAGACAAAGATTGTGTAAAAACCCCAGATACTTGCCAAGGGAAGAGGCTTTGCACCATTTTTTTAAAAAAAGGTTAATGTTTTTTTTATTGAATAGTAAAGAAAATAATATAATAATGCTCAGCTGAAGATGTATCTTATCTAAAAGGGCTCCTAATGATTGGGGTTGGTATTGAATTATTAGAGTCAATAACCAGGGTATGTGGCTCTCAGGGAGTCCCTCTGAGGAAGAGCTTAAGATCTCCAGCAGTCTGATGGTATTTAGGCAAACTCTTGCTTGGGGAGCACCTTCACCAAGGGCTTCTCCAAAGCAAAGTCAAGGAGCACTTCCCCAGGGCACTTGGGTCCAAGCCCTCCCTCTGACAGCACACCACAATATACTGGCAGAGTGCTTGATGATCTCTCTGAGATTAAACTTAATTCACAACTCTTTAACCTAAGGTTCCCGTTCATAAGTGTTTCATTATTAAGGGGTGAGTACATGGCAGCTCTACTCTTTAATAGCGTATATAGCATGTTACACTTTACAATGCATTAGCAATAAATGCTTTAATGGAAGAGGCTATATCAAGCTGTTAGATAGAAAGCCTATTATAAACGTGGGCTCCAGCTAAAACAACGTGTGCGTCTGTTTAACACCTGATGTTAACTCAGAAAAGTGTGTTAGAAAGCTCTGCTCTCTGGCACAGAGAAAATAAGAAGCACTTTATGTATTAAAGTGTCACCAAAATTTCCTTGCTTGTTTAAAACAATCTTGAGAAAGTGTTGTCTAAAAGGTAGCTGGCTGAGATGGGAAGTCTGGAGGAACCTGTCGGAAGCAGAGGTTGAAGGAATCTGGGGTGGGAAGTGATGTACAGTGAGGCTGGATCAGGTCTGCTCAGTGCAGCATGGAGGTGTGAGCTGTTTTCAGGATCATGGAATGGTTTGGGTTGGAAGGGTCATTAAAAAGCCTCCCATTCCAACCCTCTGCAATGGGCACAGACACATCCCACTAGACTAGCATGTTCAAAGCTCCATCCAGTCTGGCCTTGAAACAGTCAGGGTTGGGGGGCAGCCACAGCTTCTCTGGTCAACCTATTCCAGTGTCTCACCACCCTCACAGAGAAGAATTTCTTCCTGATATCTAATCTAAGCTTACACTCTGTTTGAAGCCATTCCCCCTTGTCCTGTCTCTACAGTTCCTGATGAAGCCAAGCAGACTCATTGAGGTTTTGTTTGAAGGTCTCCAGCACAAACTCTCCTTTGGAAGTGGGGCCACTTGCAATGCCACACCAGGTGAGCTGTAATTTGATTCAGCAGAACATTGCAGTCATCTGAGGATGCAGAGTCAGCAGCCACTCAGGGCAGTCCGTTCCAGCACCGCCCCAGCCTCCTGGTGGGAACCTCACCCACCAAAACCTTCAGGCCTCTGGGAAAAGTTTACCATAATCAAGCTGCTCTGGAGCATGAGATTTCAAAGTTTTTTAGCATTTTTAGCATAAATCCAAGCTATCCTTGGTTGGGATCTGGTTGCATCTGCCCCAGCCTGAGCTACGTACACAATGAGGGAAGTTCAGCTCTTCATTTGCAACAGCGTGGAGCGACAGGACAAGGGGGTATGGCTTTAAACTGAAGGGGGGCAGGTTTAGGTTAGGTTTTAGGGAGAATACCAAATGAGGGTGGTGAGGCACTGACAGAGATTGCCTAGAGAAGCTGTGGGTGCCCCATCCCTGGAAGTATTTAAGGCCGGGTTGGATGGAGCTTTGTTTAGTGAAAGGTGTCCCTGCCCAAGGCAGGTGGGTTGGAATGAGGCAAGCTTTAGGGTCCCTTCCAACCCAAACTATTTAATGATTCTATTTGCAAGGTCCAGCTCTGAGTCCAACTCCATTTGGGGTCAGCAGTACAAGCATCAGACCATGCCTTGTGACACGTGAACCTGCTCACCATCTCTGTCCAGACAGGGCACGGTGCACTCTGCACAACCCATGATGACTTTGGGACCAGCTTAACTAGACTGGGCTTCTCAGATTTCCAAAACAGACCTGCTGTTCCCCACTGTGACTGTTCAGTCCTGACCCCTCTGTCTCATTCCAGTGCTTCAGCAGTTAAATGGAAAATGGTGTCTGAGAAGATTAGAATTAAGTTATTAAAGCATCTGGACACTTCTAAGAGGATTGCTGAGCATCGTAGTACTCAAGATTGACTTGAGAATTTGGGGGTGGATTTGCAGCTGGAAGAAATTCCTCATGTACTGTATACCTGCCCCTTGTGTATATGTTAGCATACTTGGCACAGATGTCTCTTTGTTTCCATACAGGAAACTAATTGCCTTTCTTGTTTCAGTCTGAAGTTTTCTTGTGTCATTCTGTAAATAATGAGAAGCATTTCTCAAAGTTTGCCAGCGCCTTTGTTTCTCTTGATGTCTCTTCAGCTGCTTGCCCTGCACTAGAGGAGCACCCCTCTTGCTGGAAACCTGGTGTCATTTCAGCAGGGGCTGCACTGGCCCAGAGGTTTGTTAGTGGGAAGGTATCCTGCAGGGAAGCAAAACTGGGGAGAAGGAGATTTTACGTGAGAGTGACGAGCTTTGCCCTTCAACTCACTCTAAGTTCCAGCTTTTTGTGTGAATTTTGGAAGATTAAAACTCCTTATTTATCCTCAGCACAGTGGAGGCTTAGGCAGCAGTACCAGCTAACACCTCCTGTGGCCCACAGGGATGTGATCCCCAGGGGTGCAGCTCCTGCCTGGAAGGGAAATTTTCTCAGCCCCCAAATGCGTCTGACCCTCTGTTTCTTATGATGTGCCTTTTAGAAGCTGATTTTTGGTAGGCAGTCTCTCCTGGCCTCTAAGCTGTATCTCCTGAGGTTTAAAGAAGAGGAGCAGAAGTTCAGAGCTTGTGACAGAATTGGAAACAGTGTGATACCTTGATGGAAATTCAGTGCTCTCTTCCTCGTGCCAAATGATGGCTTGCTACAGACCCATGGGAGAAGAGATACCCTCAGAGCTTTCCCAGGAAGGAAGCTGGAGCAGATACAGAAAAAAAGAGGGATGAGAGAGCCTAGAGTGAGTCTAAAATTTTGTCTGCTGCTCCAATTTGATGTGAAAGAGGAATTCAGGTCAGTAATGAGGGAGCAGATGTAAATGCTTGGTGCAAAAGGGTTTGCTGCTGTAAACTAACCAGAGTTTACAGGTGCTTGAACAGCGGAAGGGGAGGCTTTTCCTGTAGAAAGGGGGAGGATCAGCTCTGGTAGTGGGTCAGTGACTGTCCAGATCCTCCCAAATCTGGGTGAAATATTACTCCCCAGGTCTTATGGCACATGTGAAGACTTAGCCCTGTGAGCAGAGGGGATGGAGCGGGGGCACAGCATCATGGCTGGTGGTGGGCAGGATTTGGTAACAGGGAGCAGCAAGAAATCTCCACTGCTGATGGCCTGGAGACTGTTACCCATCCCTCATCCATCCATGTGTACAGCTGCTGAGCTGGCAGGGCACTGGCAACTTCATGCTATTCCTGCTTTCTTATATTGGTGTAACCACAACAATTCTGTTTTCTACAGTATAATTTGGGCTACAGAATAAATGAGGGATTGCAGTCAGCAAAGGAGCACCAAGGAGGGCTTGTGATGGGAGGAAGGTTTGGCTTTAGCTGGTTGGAAACCGCTTAGGAGGAAGACTTCTGGGTGGTCAGAGGATGCTGTTGGACATGTCTGAGTCAGGCTTTCCCTGGGCCCCCAGTGCATTGGGCTGTGTCAGTGCTTCCAGGCTGGCTCCTTGTGTCTGGCTGAGAGCACAGCTGCAGAGATGGGGTAGTTGGAAAAGGATGCTGAGCCCTGCCTCAGTTTCCCCTCTTAGTGTGCAGGAGAAGTGAGCCTGTGGGCCAGCTGAAAGAAAGCGAGGAGTTGGTGTTGGGCTGTCTTGCCAGCTTTTTGGGGGGTATGCTCTGGCTGGCTGCCTTTCCCTCTGGGGTGGCTGTTTATCAGGAATGAAGCTGGCAGGGAGGGATGAACATCCTGAGTCGGCTCAAACCATCAGATCTCTGTCAAGGATTTGGCCTGGTCTTTTATTACCTGTTCCTCTTGTCACTTTTGTGTGAGAGGAAGCAGGGACATAGTGGGTACCTGGTTACTTTGGGGCTGTCACATCTGCTGCAGGGGGGACAGTGCAGCTTGTGACAGGCTGGTGTCATTAGCGCTGGCCTCTGAGGCTGCTGCCAGTCGGGATTTGCTGTCCAGCTCCCTGGGACCAGCTGAGCTGTCCACTCCCTGCGTGGCAGCCCCTCATCCTGAGCATGGCTGGGGCATGAATCCTGCCCGGTGCTCAGCATCCCTGGGTGAGGAGCTACTGTCTCTTATCCTTCCTCACACAGGGAGGGGGAAACGCTTCGGCACTGCTAATTGTGGAGGGCTCATGCTTTCAGCACTGCTTGCCTCAGGCTGCCAATCAACCCTCACTCCTCTGCCCCTGCTGCAGTGCTGGGCATCACATCAGCTCTGTCACGGTGTGCTCTGACATCGGCCTGGCACCTGGACTGTGCTGGGGCAATGACAAGCAGTAATTGGGTCCCCCCTCCACCAGCATCACCTGTCAAGGCCGTGGGGCAGAGGCAGCAATTGACTTTGCACAGACATCCAAGGAAGAGCTGGGACACTGAGACCTTTCAGGTAGAGACAGACCTGCCAGGTGCTGACTTCTGTGGGCAGTGGGGATGCTCTGCAGTCACCCATTCTCATCTGGGATAAGGGCGTAAATTGACAGCACCTTGCTAGTTTGCACCAGCCACAGGAGCTGTGGGATGATCCTGGGGGCATCCTCAGGACCATCAGGCTGCAGGTAGTGTCTCTAAGGGGGCTGGCATGCCCCCTTATCTCCTCAGTCTCATTTAGAGATGCTTAAGGGGGTCCCCTTGATCCCCACAGGAACAGCATAACCAAACTGTTGCCAGCAGCCTGTGATTCTTCCAGGGTCTGGTCTGACCTTGCTTGATTTTGGGATGGGGACTTGTATCCCAGCCAAGTGTGTCTGGAGTAAGAAAGAGGTTGCTGCAGAGAGTGTATATTTGAGGTAGATGATGGCAACAAGAACACTGCAATTCCTAGGGTGCCAGTCCCCCTCTCCTCATCATTCCTCTCGTAAATCTTGCTCCTTTGATTTTCTCCAAATTTCCAATTTTCAAGGGTCCTTTGTGTATTTTCCCCAGCTCCTCTCACCCCCTCAATTCAGAGGCAGTGTATTTCAGTAGCCATTACAGTAGTGATGAAAGCCCTTTTCGGTGTGGGGGCTGGCTGGCGAGGTGGGGAATGTTGTCTCCTCAGTCATCACCATGCCGATCAGCAGCACCCCCTTCTCATCTTCCCACCTCTTGGGAGGCAGCATGTGATGCTGACGAGGGCTGCTGCTGCTGCTGCTGCTGCTTGCTCCAGATCAGCTGGTTGTGCGGCATCAAGAGCAGTGCATCCCCCTGACAGCACATCTGCAATTACTGGGAGGCATTTTTGCCTGTAGCTGCACATCCCAACTGCGTTTTCAGCAATAACAGCTTCTTTGTCTTTGGTATTTTATGTAATCTCTTGAAATCAGGGACTTGGGCAGCTATTTTTGGCTTTGAACCTGGTCATCAAGAGAAAGCATCATAATCTGCCTGGGTTTTTTTGCAGTGCTGACACTGTTCTCTGTGGCAGGTGCTATGTGTTGGTGCTCATTTAGTGCCAGGGTGAGTGATGGATGTCAGTAGTTTAGGTTCTTTGTGAGGGTTTAGATGGTTTCTCCTCAGCCATGATGCCTTCCACGATGATTTCCCCACCAGTGGGACCTTCCCTCCCACAAGATCTCCCAGTATCTGTAGTGTGGTTCTCACCAACATCCCCCTTCTGCCAGGCAAATTCTGGGACCAAAATCCGACAAATGGCCCACTTAAAAATGCAGACCTTGGAGGTCTTGGAGTCCCAGGAGGCTACCAAAACGCTGCTGATGCATCTGCTCTGCTGAAAAAACTTGGCTCCTGCCATCATGGCTCCGCTCCCACTCCTTGAGCAAGTGGAAGTGCTGCTGGGCTGCCCCTCCTTAGGGCTAGAGATGCCCTCCCTGCCTCGTGGGTGCCTCTGCAAGCACAGCATTGCCTGCCTGCTTTCTGCCAGGTAGATTTTAAACTTTTGTAGCACAGTCACAAGACTCTCTCATCTGTACTTTCAGCCTTCCTCAGGAGTCTCTCTCCTGTGTGCCCTGAACTGGGCTCTGGTGTTGTGTGTGGATGGTCACATAGGGAAGAGAAATGGCTTTAAACTGACAAAAAGTAATTTAGATTAGATATTAGAAAGAAATTCTTTCCTGTGAGGGTGGTGAGGCCCTGGCACAAGTTGCCCTGAGAAGGTGTGGCTGACCCCAACCCTGGAAGTGTTCAAGGCCAGTGTAGTGTTCAAGGTCTAGTGGAAGGTGTCCCTGCCCATGGCAGGTTGGTTGGATAGATGAACTTTAAGGTCCCTTCCATCCATTTACTGATTCTAGGATAAATGTCTTAGGATATTTATCCCTGTCACAGAACCTGTGATGCCAAAAGCATCACACAAGAGCTTCAGGTCCAGCATTGCCCTTTTCTTGTCCTGGCTGTTCCCATAACATAGGTACAGTAAGCAAGGTGTGCAGATTGCTGCCTCTCCTCAGCTCACTTTCTGGCTGTATCCATGCTAAGGACCACTGGAATGACTGCCAAAGGCTTAAAAAGGAACACCAGGAGGCATCTAGCCAATCTCTTAAATTCATTCATCCACCCCAAAAAACAAAACAAACAAATAAAACCCCCCAAATTGCTATGAATTTAGGAAATTAATTAAAATAGTAATGAAATAGAGAGCCTGAGGCATTCCATTGTGTATTTTTAAAAAGGTGCTTGGCTGCTGCCTTCCCAAAGGTCCTGCTGAGGGAGGCAGCTTCCTCCTCACTGTCTGGTAGGGGCAGGCACATCATTTTGAGGGAGCCCTCCAAAAGTGTTTCCTTGAAGATGTCCTTTCTACTTCATTATTGCTATTTTGTGTTTGTGTTTTCCAAGCATCTTTTGACCACATTAATGATTACAGTGAAACAGGATTCTTATTGGCAGCACAGGTCTCTCTTTCAAGATGACACCAGCACTTACAGTCTTATTACTGTCAACAGAATTACTATTATGACTTTGCCGTGCTCCCCCTTTCTAAAGAAAGCAATTCAAATCCAAATATTCTGGCCTAAAAATATCCCATCCTCATTTTCCTCTCTAACCCAAAAAGAGGTCACACCACCCCTTCTGGGTAACAGAAGAGCATCTTTCTATGGACATACTAATGCTGTGGTTTAGGTTATCGAACACACTTCTCAGGACTGTGTCATCCTAATTGTACCTCTGCTGAATTCAGCTGCTTCTGGGCTCAGCAGTGGTCTCAGGTCTTCTGCAGCCTGTCCCCTGCTTTGCTGGCTGGGGGCAGAGCCAGGCTCTGCTGCTGTGGGGGGCAGCCATCACTGCTCTCTTGAAAGGTGACATTACCAGATGTTGGCCAGGTGTCACCTGATGTGACTTGTCCAGAGGACCTGAAGGTGATCCAGGGGATTGATCCCAGCATCCCATTTGAGATGAGATGCCTCTCTTCTTTTACCTGAGCTTCAGGGCGCCACTGATCCCATCCATCTAGCGGGCTGGATTTTTGGCTACCCTGAAATTAGCTGCCAGACAGTAAACCAGGGAGTTGACAGGGTGTTTGTCATGGCTGGGACTGTCCTCGCCAGGCTGAAGGTAGCTGGATGATAGGATACACAGGAGAGGACACATTGTTCCTCGTCTTGGCCCATTATGGCTTTACAAATGACTATTCTAAGCTTAGTTCCAAAATGGTGTCGTGGCTTTCGCTGCTGTCATCAATTGCCATCAACACTGCATTTAGCTGACATAATTACTTATTGTTACAATCAGTGCCCATTAGGTTAAAGCTAAATTACAGTCTCAGTCCTTGGGAACTGCCTATTACATCCATATGAATACGCAAAGTTCATCACTCATGATTAACGTTGCTACAGTGAATACAAAAGGAATTAGTGAGGACCTGTCACTTATTGTAAAGTGCTGCCAGATTATGGTATCAGAAATGATGTGTCAACTGTTAAAACTTAATAATCCATGCTGGAGTGCTGTATCTGATTATAACACTGATCAAAGGAGAGACCTGATTGGCACTCAGGAGCATTATGACACTGATAACCTGCGAGGGTCAGGAGTCACTGACCAAATGCCAAGGCTGCAGCTCAGTGTGTTCACCCCCAGCTCCGGGCACTGTGAGGGGCTGGGGACACTCCTGAGGGCACTTGCCCGGGTGCTGGCACGGTTGGGAAAAGATCAGTGGGTTTGTGGTCCTTGGACATGTCTCTGAGCTGCAGCTCCTGCCTGGGCACTTTCATAATCTGTCAGAAGAGAGTCTGAGAGTTCCAGGCTGGGATTCAGTCACCCTCTGCTGTGGCTGGTGGTGCAAATCACTCTGCCATAGTCAGGGCTGACATTTCCAGACACCACTCCTGCACTGATGAGACCCAAGTGGAGTGTGGGAGCACATCTCCCCCAACATGGGCTGGGAGGACCCAGGAACTCTCCTCATTTGGATCGATTTTGCTGGGTAAAGGCAGCATGCAGTCATGTATGTATAGGTGAACATATGTGTATGTAAGTACGTGTATGTGGATTTTAAAAAAGTCCTAAGATTATGTTTTGACATTGCTCAAGAGAACTGCCTGATTTTTCTAAAGTGAAGAGACTTCTTGTTTCGAAATTGGTTGTTTTGCATTTGTCTTCCTAACTCAAGACTAAAGAAAATGTTTTACTTAACCTCAAATGCTGTCATTCTGAGGGGTTTGGGTTTTTTTCTCTCTTTTTTTTTTTTCTAAAAAGCATCATACAAGCAAACATAAAGGTCTGTTGTTGAACTCTGCTAACAAAGACCTCTTGGGAAGAAGAGTTGAACCACACAGGCTGAAGCACATGGGCTTGACAGAAATGGGAGCCATAAATCTGTCTGGACTCTGCTAACCCCATGAGACAGGCTCTGGCTGAGCCAAGGGATGGCATGGTCCCTCCGAATACATAGCATGGTGCTCCTCATCCAGCAGTGTGCCCGGAGCCAGGATCTGGGGTGGTCCTCTTCCACACTAGAGGTTTGTGTTGGACCACTGATGGATTGTGAGCCCCACCCAGGCTTTTCCTCACAGATGAACATTTTTGTTCATGGATACTGGTTGGACATCATGGAATCAGAGTGGTTTGGCCTTGAAGGGACCTCAGTGATCTCATTCAGCCTCCCTGCAATAAGCAAAGCCGTCTTCAACTAGGTCAGGATATTCAGAGCTCCATCCAACCCAGCCTTGAATGTTTCCAGGGATGGAGCCTCCACCACCTCTCTGGGCAACCTGTATTTACTGTAGTTTGCTACTGGTCACAACCTGATTTACAGCTCAAAGTTGGCTACTCCATACTGGCACATTTACAACACTCCTTAAACAGCTTAGGTTTCCTGACAGCATCCTGCATCTCCACCAAAGAGTTTTAAAACTCCAGTAGGTCTCTTGGTGCAAGAGTCCTGAACCCTTTTGAGACTTGTGGCAAGTGATGTGCTTTCTGCTATTGCTGTCAAAATCACAGTGCTCCAGCAGATTCCAGAGGCACACTTGTCCTTTGGATATGGGGCATCCTTGCTATTAGACAGCCCTTTCATCCAGACCAGCCAGAAGTGCGGGCAGTGGCTCCTCTGCCTCTAGCAATTCCAAGGCAAAGGAAGGAAAGCTGTTCTCTGGAGACTGCCAGCACTAGAGGGAATGGGGGAAGATCCCTTTGCTAGTGATTTCAATGTCCTTGTTTAAGATCTCTGTGGCAGGGCCCAGGCTGAAGGTAAGCCAGGCTGCTGGTGAGCTGTGCCAGTGCTCTCCATGGCTGTCCACACCATGGGCTGCGAAACCAGCCAGAGCAGGGGCTGCTCCACTTGGATTTCCCTCCCTGTCCACCATAAAGCCACATGGTTTCACAAATGGGCAATGCTGGAATGCCATGGGAGATGTACTGGTGCTGCTGCTGGGTTGTCTGCTGTGCTTGTGGAAGTTCCAGGCTTGTGCCCTGGCTGCTGCTGTCTCATGGTGCCTGCCACCAGCAGCTTTTCCTGGGGTCTGCTCTCCGCTTTCCTAGAGGTTGTTTGGGCTATGAATTCTTGTGCATCTGTCACTGATGGCATGAAGAAATATTTGGTATATTCAAAGGTGAGTTTGTATCATGTCTCCCCGCCATGTCTGTTGTGTCTTCCAGACCTCCAGGAATCCTCACCTCTCCTTTCCAAGCTTGCTCCAGTTGTGCTGCTTCTTGTTTGAGGAGCAGTGGCCTCTTTTGCACCAGTTTGAATCTTCTTTGCCCATGGTCCAGTGTGACCCTTGGCTGCCTCTCTCCAGCTCATTTATTCCCAGCTGGCCTTTGTGCTGTGGAACTGTTGGACAGCCAAAGGAAGAAACCTAACCCCACCTCTCTTGAACAGCATCCTAACTTTCAGTGACCACGTCTTCTGCTCCCTGTTCTGGCTTGTGCCATATACAACTATATATGTGTATGTGGCATCATGCAGGGATTGTTCTCTTCAATATGTTAAAGGGCCTGATAACAGCAACAAGGGTCTAAAAAACAGTCTGCAGAACTGAAAGGTTCAGGCAAGCTTTCTGTAGTTCTCCCACAGTAAGACCTTTCTCTTTCACTGACTCTCAGGGTTGGTTTTTTTTTCTTCTTTGATTGCCTAACTGTGATGGCAAGAGCTGGATTTCTTTTCCACTGCAGCAACAAAGCAACATAACTAAAAACACTTGTTTGGGCTAATCTGAAAACTTAAAACATCTTTGGTGTGAACCTGCAAACAAGACTTCACAAGTCCCCCTCTGTTCTGGTTCAACTGATATATTTGATCTCTGGAAAAAATAATGAAACATTTACTTATCCTCAGCAAACAACACTCCCCTTAGAGGACCTGAAATGCGATCTGTCATTTCCATTTCAAATAATTTTAAATGTCTGTATAATTTTAACCATAAAATGGAAAGTGTAGCTGGCCAGTCACTGTGAGTGGAAACGTTCCTTTTTCAAAGCATTCAAATGAAAACTTTCATCTATTTTCTTTAAAGTTTCCTGCCTGTTGGCTGGTTTGAAGTTGGCAATTCATCGAGATGAAGTTGTGCAAAGTTGGCTGTTGCTGAATTTGCATTTTTTTCCCAGAGGAGAGAGATTTAGAGTGAAAAATATTGCTGTTCTGCATCACCAGGACCTCCATTCCCCCCACATGTCACCCCCATTGCATGTGGAATTACAGGTCTGCTCTTCCTCACCTCTTCCCCACCACTGAAGTCCTCGTGTGGCGATTCCCTTCGTCCCCGCTCCGGACATGGGATTACAGCTCCCGTCTCCTCTTCCCAGTGCATCATCAACATGTTGTTTCCAGGGTCATAAATTTGCACTGTGATGAGACACAACCAGATGTTAGGATACGTGAAGCGACTGGCGAAGCAGCCTGGCTGGCGCAGCCCCCACCTCCGGAGTCAGCCGCCCGCTAATGAGAAACAGGTCTCTCGCCTTGAGCTGGGCCAGGACAGACGGAGAGCATCCCCAGGAGCAACCACTGAGCTGCCATCTTGACCCCTTTCCTGCTCTCAGTGCCCAGGGAGCATCTCCAGGGCCGGATTCAGGCACTTTGGTGGCTATTGGCTTCTGGCGGCCATCTGGAATGATAGTTTGGGCCGGTACAGGGGGGGAATGCCCAAGGCCATGGTCCTCCTTGCTGGCAAGGAAGCTGGTTACAATGCTGGGGGATGCTTTATCATGTAAAAATACTTCTGAGATGCATGTTTTGGATCATTTGTGTGGCTGAACAGGATGTTTTGTAATGGAGGGACTCTTGAGGAAGGGAGGTCTTAGCTCAGGATGGTACCCTCTGCCAGGAGCCACTGTCAGCTTGTGATGCTGTTTCCAGGTGGCTCCAACCCATATGTCCCCATGGCACACAAGTCCCCTCGATTGGCAGAGGCTTGGGGCTGGGGAAGGTGGCATTGAAAAGCAGGTGAAGGGCTGTTTGCAGGGAATGTGTCCCTTGTGGGCTGTGAGGGTCCCCAGCACAGCTGCAGCTTTCGGACAATACCTGTATTAAACACACTACCCTTGCAGCCCCCATCCTCCTGTCCCTTGGTACACATTCACTGGGTGATATTTTGAGGCACATATTAAGCACTGGGATATCCACAGCCTGATTGCAGCCCCTGGGTACAACCATCCTGTGGCTTTCTCAACATGGTCTGCTTCTTCACTGTGGTGCTCCCTGCTGCCCTGGGTGCAAGCCTGAGCCCTGCATGGGGCTGGCATGGCTCTGTATGCTCCTTTGCAGCACAAGTTTATTGCCTGCATGGCAGGGTTGAGTCTAGGCCTAACGATGATCCACCGTGGAGATCTGGCCTTACAGCTGCTTCTCTTTCCCTTCACCTTTCCCAGCCCATATTGGCACTGGTGGTATTTCCTCACATGCATGAGCCATGGTACAGGGCTGGGCAGGTCTGCTCTCTGCTAGCATCCAGATATACAAAGAGGGGACAGAAGAACTATTGGAGGAAGAAGGAGTGTGTTTGTACCACACCTGAGAGCTACATTTGGCCAGGACATCTTCAGGGGCTGCTCCTCAGCTGAAGGTTCAGCAACAGCCTCCAAACTGGAGGAGACAGAGCTTGGTAAGTCCTTGGAAAGGACAAAACACCATGGTGTCTGTGGCCACAAGTTTCCCTTGCAGCCCCAGCTCCAACAAAAGGGAAATCCCAGCCATTCCCAGCTGTCTTTGCTACCAGCTCAAGGGAATTTCCTAAGGCTGTGCTGGAGCACTAAAATCAAGCAGTCTTGGGTATGTTCCCACCAGCCCTTTCCAGTGATATATGAGGGAGAGTGAGTGCTCTAGCTCTGCTCAGCCCCTCCAGTGGAGCAACCCATGGCCTCATCTGACCATGAAGGGTTTCACCACCCTCTGGCAGAGCTAGTCTCCTTCCCATAGGAAGCCCAGGTGAAACAGGGCTGTCTGCCAGCATCTCCTGGGCTTGCACTCACTGCCCCAAGCTTGTCCAGGGAAGGAGGGGATGCCCCATGACAGGGGATGTGGAGGCCTCTGCATCCCTGTCATGCTGCAGAACACCCACCCTATTGTGAGGCAGCACATTGGAGGGAGTTTGGGTTAAAAGGGGTTAACAGCTCTCTGCTGTAACACATGATTGGTCTTTATGAGGTTGAAACTCTTGTCTGTTTGAGGCCTACAGATGATGCTAAAGAGCACAATAATGACAGCAATTCAAAGCAATCTAATTATGCAAACGGGAGGCTAAACAATTTCATCATCCTTAAATTAGATTGTCCTAATGAGATAAAGACACCAATTAATCCTGAATTAATTTCAATAGCCTATTTCAGGCAAACACTTTAATATGCAAATGTAAATGAGAAACAAAGCCTACTGTAGAATGCCAGAGTTCAAAACCTCTCTCTGCACAGCTGCAGCGGGTGTAAATAGTGTCTAATGAGTTTGCATGGAAAGACACAACCAGTTGAAAATTTTAGACTTCATAAAGCACAGCCGGTGCCTCAGGTAGATCGCAGTGCTGAGCTGGACGCGAGGAGAGGGAGGACTCACTCTGCCATCAGCCTCTCTCCACAGGCACATGCGGGATGGGTCCAGCCGCCACTGCCACGGGATGAAGGGCTTTAACAAGATGCTGCTCTGTAAAGCCAAACGCTTCACGCTGAGTACCTGGCCAGTCGCCTTTCTAGGACGCAGAGATGATTTTAATTAGCTGTTGCATAATTGTTTTAAATTAGCCATTTTGCTATGCACTCCCCAAAAAACCCAACTCCTGTTTTTTTCTCCTGAGCACTTGGCAGCAGAAAGGGCAGAGCCTGGGATTTAGGTTACAGAGGAATCAAACACTGTCCTGAGTATCCCTTGCCTTGCTCCCCTGCTCCCACACAGTTCCATGAGTGTTTGCTTTGAGCCACCAGGGAAGTAAGACCCCATTCTCAGGCCCTGACTGAGGTCTGACTTCCAATTACACTTTGTTTTAAGTATGGGCATGGAGTAGGGAAGCTGCATAGGGCTCCACAAAGGAAATGAGGCTCAGGTCTGAGTTGTTCCTGCTGCTTTGTCTCCTCTCCTGCAGGTCCCAGGAACATGCCCTGGAGGAAGCTGTTAAAAACAAACAGACAAAAGAATAACAAAACCAAACTCTCCTAGAATGAGCACCTCTTAGATAATTTATCTGTCTACCCCTTCTTCTGCCAAATCCATCTTGGGCTGCTGTGAGGGATTAATGTTAGAATCATAGAATGATTTGTGGGACCTTAAAGATCATCTTGTTACAAACCCCTGCCCATGGGCAGGGACATCTTCCACGAGACCAGGTTGCTCCAAGCCTTGTCCAACCAGGCCTTGGACACTTTCAGGGATATGTCAGCCACAGCCTGTCTGGGTAACCTGTGCCAGGGCCTGCCCACCCTCACAGTAAAGAATTTCTTCCCAATCTCGATTCTAACCCTGCCCTCTGTCAGTGTGAAGCCATTCCCCCTTGTCATCTCACTCCATGCCCTTGCCCAAAGTCCCTCTCCAGCTCTCTTGTAGCTGCTTTAATGTACTGGAAGGGCCCTAAGGTCTCCTTGGCTCCAGCACGGAGCCTTCTCTTCTCCATGCTGAACAACCCCAACTCTCTCAGCCCATTGCTATAGCAGAGGTGCTCCAGCCCTCTAACGTAATCCCTACAGGGTTTGTGTCCTTCCAAAAGTATTTCTCTCTATGTAACTCTAGATGTTTTTCCCCTTTAAAATGCCTATTCTTTCTTTGCATTTCCACAAGGTTTATTCTCAGCATCACCCGGTGGCAGCAGGTTAAGGGGACAATCTGGGGGGAACCAATGCCCAGAGAGATGTGCTGTGCAAGGTTGAGGTTTCTCTTGCCCTTCCACTTTGCTCTGCAGCCTTTCCACCACCTTCTGAACAGCTACCAGCTGTGCTGGAAAGCAGAAACTTTTCTTTTTGACTTCTTCTTGATGGGACAAAGCTGAAAACCAATAGTTGACCTCCACCAAGCAGACACCTCGTGTCTTCCTCATGCATTGAAGGGAATTCCCTCTTTGTTTTGCCACTGTGTGTTTTTCCCACACAGGTAATTTATGAAGCACTGAGATCCTGTCCTGCTCACATCACCTCTTGCAAGGGCTTTCTGATACCAAATAATATCTTTGCTGCTTAGTGCCTCTCCTGCTTCACTTTGGAAGGCAGTGTGGGTTGCAGACAGGAATTTCAGCATTTCTACAGAAAAATCTTGGGTAACCATCATTTGTGCCACACAGCATTTAATCCTTGCTGAGTGGACCACGAACGTCCCTCATGCCTTTCCATTTTTCCAGCCTTAATGGGCATGGTGGTTTACTGACAGATGAATTGAGACAGTGAAAGGGCTGATGGCCCAGAGCTCGCAGCGTGCCAGCAGATCTGGAGATCTTCTATCACACATGTTTGTCCTTGGAAAAAAGACAATTGACTCAGTAAATTGCTTAATCTCTGGCACGCTGGGTACCAGTGCTGTCTTATCTACTGGAGCCTGGGAGATTTCTTTTCCAAAGCATTCGGCACTGCTTGGGCTCTGCTGTCAGAGCCATCAGCAGGGTAGTGTGAGCTTTAGCTCATCTGGGGATGCCATTCCATGGAGGGGACCGAGGCAAGAGCTCAGAGCCACTGCTGCTTCCAAACCCACTCCCAGCCAGAAGAGCAAATCCCTCCTAGACAGTGCCAAAGGGTGCAGGCATTCCTAGGAGCAGAAGCACAGATTTAGTGGCTCTCAGATACAAAGCACTGGGTTATCTGTTTTTTTTTTCTCTGACCTAGGAGAGTTGGGGGGTTCCCCAGACCTGGGGTACCTGTCAGGACAGAGGGGGTGGGCT
>JAOXXN010000120.1:2543907-2556011 GCA_026770055.1 Myrmophylax atrothorax
AAAAACAAACAAACTACTGTACACTTATCAGATCTATTACAGAATATATTGCAAACCTACAAATATTCAGGTATTAAAACTTTACTTTCCTAACGCTAGACCAGAGACCAGAAATTATACGCTGTTCCATTACAACACTGACAAGCAATAGCAGAGAACAGAAACACAGCCGTATTTCCCGGAGATTTACCGAGTTAGACGATGAAAGCTCAGAGGAACAGTAACAATAGGAAGGGGGACGAGAAGGAAAGCAGAGGGGGGAAGTTCCTAAACTGATCGTTTTCAAATGTCAACTCTGCTCTCGAGGGCTCTGGCGGCTCCGGGAGGCAGCCCACGGCTTAGGGAAATGCCAGGAGGCAATTGAAGTAGAGGCATGTGTATGGAAGGGTGCTGCTCGTGCCCCGAGGCTGGAGAACCATTGCTCCTTCTGGGCAGCTCCATGGGGTTTTATCCTTGACCCTATGCTGGTGCTGCCACTCGCATCCTTGAGGGGTTGCTGGATGCTTCTGCAGGTGCTGCCCCTCTTCCTTTGGGTGCTGGATCCTTCTGCATCCTTGAAGCAGTTCAGGAGCAGCTCCTCGCTCGGGAGCTCTGGCCTCCCTCACACTTCTCTGCTCTGGGGTGTCCCCTGAGCACTGGAGGGTGGAGGGGGAACCAAGCTGGGACATGGCAGGAACAGAAGCTACAGGAGGGGTAGTGGCTGAATTTTTTTGGAAATATGTTCTTTCTTTGTTGTGATTGCTTTCCTTCCAGCCTGAAAAACCCCCTTAGGATGAGAATCCAACAACCCCCAGCTAGGCTTGGGAAATAAGCACTGCTCTCTGATGTCCAAGGCATCTTGAAGCGCCTCATTTAAAGGTGCCAAGAGGCTCTCTGAGCTGATGCTGTCACCACACTGCAAGAGATTAGAGGTGGGGAGGCAGTTTGGGGGGGTTACTTGATGAGGACTGTGGCCAGGAGCCAGCTGGGGTGGTCAAACCCTGTTGGTAAATGGAGCCCTGGGCACACAATGCTGGGGATCAGGGAGGTTTGGGAGCAAGATGAGATTGCCATGCCCTCTCCTTTCACCTGAACAGCTATATGTGGGCACCCAGCACCCTCATGCCAGCTATTTTATCAAGCAGTTCCACGGGTGATGGGGTCCAAGTGTGACCTTCCTAGCTGGGGATTGCAATACAGGTGCTTGGTCCCCCCATCCTCATACCAGTCCTCACACCCCACCCTCTGCTCCCTCTCTCTGTTTCTCTCCTCAGCGCCACTGTCAAGCAACTTGATCACCTGCCAGCCCGTATTGATTTTTGCTTCCCAATCTCCAAGCTGGATGGAAGGAAAAGATTAAAAACAGTTTGTCAGTTTGAAGTTGAATAAGAATTCAGCACAAGGGATATCACAGTGGTTTGGAGGGGGGCCAGAGGGGTCAAGGCCAAAGATGGTGTTGAGGAGAGTGTAACCCTTTTGCACCCTCTGCTCCAGTGGTGACCTGATCCAGCACACCTAACACAAGGAGGTGACCTCCTGGCTGCTGGTGGGAGTCTGCCTGCATCCCTTGCCCTCTGGGTCTGGGCATCCCATGTGTGTTGTTCTGGGAGTCCTGGTGCCCTGGCAGCCCCCTCTGCAGCATCTCTGATGCCTCTCACTCCTTGTCTTCCTGCTGCTCCGCCAGCAGTGCCCAGCCCCGGCACTCCCATCCCCACGTGTCCCTGCTGCTGGTGCCATTAGTATTCATGTGGTGGGTCTCCTGCTGTCCTTGTCAAGACTGAGTGGGCAGACTAAGGAAATTTGCCCTTCAAAAAATGAGAATCATTTGAGTCAGGGAAGCTCTTCCTTCGTGCGTGTGGTTTCCTTGCCAGCCCTGGGGATGACGAATGGTTCACAGACATCCTGTGCAGCGGAAAAGAGCTGTTTGGTTGGGATTGGGCAGGTTGTGCTGGGTACAAGGAAAGGTTGTGGTTTGGCTGGGGTTGTTGGGCTGTGTGAAGGGAGTGGTGTGTGCTTGCCTGGGGTGTGATAGTCCATCAAACAATGGAGCATGATCAGAGGCAAGAGGGAGCCTTCCAGGCTCAGGGCTGCACCACTTGCCAAAATTCCCTGGCAGAGCCCCTTAGCCCAGAGGGTGGGACAGGGATGGCAGTAGAGGCCAGAGGCATGGTCCCTGCTGTTGTCCAGGCAATCACAAGACTGCACTGCTTCTCTGGATGAGGGTTGCTTGTCCCATCACTGCTTTTCCTCCCCTGCCTCCCTGTTTCTTTAAGGGAAGATGAGAGCCGGAGGCTCAGGAGTCTGATTGCTGCTACTATTTCTGGTCAGTGTCCAGTAAGGATCTGCTGAGATATATTTGCCTACATAAAAAGTAGGGTGGATTTACTTCCATTTATACCTGCAGGTGTATTTCCTTACCTAAATAATAGATGGTTATGTCTTCAGTCAGGCTAAGCTGGCAGAGTTCCTCCAGGGTCAGCAGAGCTGTGCTGGCTGACGTCCAGAGGAGAGGACCTGGCCCTTCCAAGAAGGATGTGCAGTAGCTGTGTAGGAAGAGGCTGAAAAGGAAGGTGGCCCTGTTCACAGAGGGCTTGGGAAGTCTATATTGTAGGTCCTATCCTGGGACACATGGGACAAGTTATCTTAGCCAAAGGTGTGGGCTGCACCTGATGATGGAGGACCACGACTTCTCAGTCAGTGGGGAAAAACTGGCACCTCCCAGGGTCTCTTCTGGGTGATGTGGGAGATGGGTCAGCTGCTGGCAGCACCATGTGGTCTTTTGATACTCTGTTTTGCTTTCTGGATCAATCAAGGTGGAACATGGGGCAGTGGTGCTGAGGACAAGCTTTCCCCTGTTCCTGTCTCTTCCCTTCAACCCCCAGATCCAGCACTCACCTCCTCCCTGAGACAATAAGTTCCTGAAGATCATCTTTTCTTCCATACTTCCACCAAGACAACAGGTCCACTGAGAGCAATGCCCAGCAGAGGAGCAGGGTTGAGTGCAGACAGAGGAGCACTTGGTCTGCAGGACATGGTGTTTTCTGTGACCATCTCATGGCTTTTGGAGGGAGGGAATTATTCTCATTCCTGGCTGACCACACAAGGTGAGAAAAGTGCCTGCTGAGCCTGGTGGATGGGCAGATCTGTTTACAGACTCCCAGGGCACAATGCCTCCAAAGCTCTTGTTTTCTCTCTGCACATTGATCTCCAGCCCTGGTATTCCCCACATCTCAGCAGCACTCACAGCTTGGGGAAACCTGTGCTGTTTCTGTAGCTGTTAGAATGACAGAGGAGCTGATTGGCCTTCTGAGTTCCAAACCACTTCCTTGCCTGGACCCACATTTCCCACCAAGGCAGCTGGTGTGGGGAGTTCCTGCAGGGTTACTCTCCTGGGGTGCCCATCAAAGCTGTGTGTGGCTGCATCCTCCGTCCTTCCCTCTTTTCCAAGTGCAGTCCCTTCTGCCATCATCAGATCTGAATCCCAAGGAGACTGTGGCATCTCCTGGGCAGGTGGGAGAGCAGAGGAGAAATCCTGCATTTGCCAATACCCCAGCGAGCACATCAATTGATGTGCAATGACAGTTTCAGGGATTCCTTGGCTGGGGGAGCTGCAGGGCATTGTTAGCACACAGTGCTGGTGCCTGGGAAGCGGCAGGGGGACCTGCTGCTGGCCTTGGCCACCCACTGCCCCTCTGCATGCAAACCAGGGTGCTGGGGTGGGATGACTGTTGGTCAAGAATGGCCATGTGACATCAGCTGGAGTCAGGCTAAGCTGGAGGAGCAAGGCAGTGAGGTGGTCTGCTGCTTGGCCCTGTGCCTGCATCCACACCACAGCAGTGGCACCGGGGTTGGAATATATCACAATGCAGCATTTCACTGGGGAGGGTGGCTCATCCTCCTGTGCTGCTGGCAGGTAACAGGTAAAGCTGGACCCCAAAAAGCCAGGACTGGCCTTGGTGGATGGACCCCGTGCTTCCCCTTCTCCTCAGGGTGAGAGCAAGGTGCTCTCAGGGGGCGGCAGGCAGGAGATGCCAGAACAAGTGAAGCACAAGAGGCTCACAGGGAAAGGTCATGGAGAGTTTTAAGTAGAAATGTCACTGTTGTTCTGTCAAAAGGATAACAGAGCCAACACGCATGCGGCCAAGTGGCTGCTGCTGTGGGAGTGGGGACTGGCTCACTGAGCCATGGCCTGCTGGCCCTAGGGAAGGGGCTTGGTTGGGTTGGTCCCCTCCAGCTGTCACCTCCCCAACCCTACACTCCCTTTTCCTCCCTCTCGTCTTTTTTCCCAGAGCTCCTTTGTGCTCTTTTCCTGGCCTGGTCCATAGGATCTGAGTCCCAAGGAGATTGTGGCATCTCCTGGGCAGGTGGAAGAGCAAAGGAGTAATGTTGCATTTGCCAGTCCCAGTCAGACTGTGCCCAGTCAGGGAAGACAGACTTTTTCCCCATACAAAGCATGGCCAAGAGAGCCATTGCCCCTTGCTGCCAGGCTGTGACCCTGCTGGTGTCCCTGGATCACTGGCCAGCCTGTCACCTCCTCTGGCTGCCAATGCTCCCGTCCAGCCCTTGGACCCTTATGCCATCAGCAGGGAGGGAGAGTGAAGCTGCAGGCTCCAGTGTGGGTACCTGGAGGGCAGGGAGGAGTGGGCTGCTGAAGGCATCCCCTCACGTTTATACAGCCCCAGGGCACAGGGGTGGGTGGCACAGATGCCAGAGCAAGCCTGTGCCTGCCTCTGCTCCGTGCACTGGGGCCTCTGTGTGAGGTGGAGATACCATAATCCCACCACCCAACAGCAAGGAGAGGATGGGTCTGTGGAGCTGCCACATGGCCAACACCAGCTCTGGAGTCTGCCTCTGATTTTTTTTTTTCCCAGCCTTAATTACTGAATTTCCATATCATCAATTCCCTGAGAGTCAGCACTTGACAGGGAAGGCTGTGGCTACTGTCCTTGCTGCTGCCATCAGAGAGCACCCGCTCCGTCCAGGGGACAGCTCTCAAAACGTTATTTTTATCTCTGTCTCATAAAGCCTGTTCTGTATAAATATATTTTAATTAATTAATAAATGGGATGTAATGAATTCTGGCAGGGTGACATTTGAGCATAAAGCAAGGCTTAAACAGATCCTGACATGTGTTAGCTGGGAAAACACAACACACCCGCGCGTGCACCACACACACACACATATATATGTGTTTCTTTATTCATTAGGACTGTTATGCAACGTAGAGGTGCATTGGGAGGGTCACTTTTGAGAAGTGGAGGTGAGAGTCGTAAGTGCTGTCTCTGCTGAAAAACCATGTAAGCAGTCCCTTGGGTTGCCTCTGTCCTGAGTTGGAGAGGAGGAGGGAATAGATTGCTTCCTCTCCCAGAGACTGATGAGATATCTCCAAAGAACAAGGCTTGCTGGAAAAGGTATTGTGGCAATACCTTGGATAGGAGTCTCATGATCCTACTGGCTTTGACGCTCTCCAACCTAAGCCAGAAATACAACCATGTGGTGGCACATTTGCCTGGGGAGAGGGTGATGCTGTGGTGCACTGTAAGGATTTTTTTGTTTCTGTAAAATAATGTTTCACAAAAGAAAACAGGATAGATCAAGAAGTAATGGATTCAAACAGAAAGAGGGGAAATTTAAGTTAGATATACAGAAGAAATTCTTTACTGTGAGGGTGGGCAGGCCCTGGCACAGGTTGCCCAGGAAAGCTGTGGCTGCTCTATCCCTGGAAGTGTTCAGGGTTGGGATGGATGGGGCTTGTAGCAACCTGGTCTAGTGGAAGGTGTCTCTGCCTAGGGCAGGGAGATGCAAACAGATAATCTTTCAGGTCCTTTCCAAACCATTCTATGAATACAAATAAAAGAACGAGGCTGTGCTGGGGCTCCCTGCCGGCTCTGACCCTGATGAGACCTTCTTATGGATCTGGGGGTTGGAGGGGCACTCCAGCTGTGGCCCTGTTTTGGATCAGGGATTGGAAACTTGAAGGAACAAGGAAGATCCAGTGACTGGTCAGGGCGGTGTTTCTAGCCTGGCTTGGCTCTAGTGGCACCCAGTGGGTGCCATCCTTCAGAAGAGGTACTGTGCTAGCAGGACAGGGTGCAGGAGTACCTCTGGAGATCACTTTCCTGCACAGATCCAGTAGCAGATCTGCTCTTCCGTAGCTGGGATCTGGGTTTTGATCCAAAAGTGGAGAAGTTTCTTGAAGCTGGTCATTACTGTCTCAGTACAACTCACTGGAGGAAGAGCAAGGTCTAATGGTAAATATTTTCCAGTGTCAAATCCTTACAGTAGAAATCTTCCCCCTTCCTGAGTTTGGGGATGTGAATTTATAGCCCTGCTCTGCTGCAGCTCAGGGGAGAACTAGTCAGAAAGTTATGTTAGTACCAATCAAGTGTGCTTTAGAGGAAAAGGTTGCAACTACATATATTTACAGAGGGTGTGTCTGAAGGTAAATGCGGTGTGGAGGAGTCCTTCAGCAGCACAGAGGTGTTGCCCAAAGACCCACAAGCCTGATAAAGCTTCCTCTGCTCTGCAAGCACTTGGCAGCCCTCGGCAGCCCTCTGCCTCCATGGAGCTGCCCTTGGCTATTGCCAGTGATGGTGCCCACTGGCTTTTCCTTCCTCTGCCCCAGTCACTGGCTCTCGGAGGACCCAGCGGGCTTTGCTCAACTCTCTGCCTTAGGCTTTTCACCGACTTCGCTCCATCATGTGTTATCCCAGCATCAAATCTACGTCCTGATCTGCCTTTGGGGAATTTAGGGAGATGAAAGGGCACATCCAGGACACTTTGACCTATTATAGTTGCATATATACATGTATTTGATCAAATACTGTTTGCTGTTCAGCTTAGTTTTGAGCTTTGGCTGCTGGAAAGATCACACAGAAACAGATTTGAAGCTGGCCTCTATATGGGAGGAGGTGGGTGGGTAGGTTGGGGGATTTTGGTGGTTTTCCTCCATGGAATGGGTCAATATTCCTCCCTTCTTCCTCGAGTAGCTAATAATACAGTGGTTGGCTCTCCTTCGCCCAGCAGGGTTATTGTCATCCTTGCTAAAGTTTGACATTTTACACTTTAACTAAGCACAGCCTTAGGCAAGAAACTGCTAAGAGACAGATTTCCTTATTAAAAGAAGATGTCACCAAAAGAGCAAGTCAACAAATATGCCACTGCCCAGAAACAGCCATGAGACTGGGAGAGCCAAGGAGGGCGGTGAGTGGAGCTGGGTGGGTGATGGGCTGTGGAGGGACAGCCTAAGCCATCTGGGGACACGAGGTGCCTTCACCCCCTGCTTCATATGGCCCATGCAGTAGCACCTACTGCAATGAGGCTCTGGGGGCCTCTCACAGTATGAACTATCCCTACAGTGGCCTTTTAGCTGCAGGGGGTTCATCTGGGTGTCTGTGTGTGGAGGGTTTCTGAGTCTGAAAAGATTTTCAAGGGTTTTTCTCAATATTGCAATCACAAAATGCCAGGCACACATAGACAGCTGCAGGCAACTCCTTTTTTATTTATTTTAAATATATAATCTGAGCATGCCCAGTTATGTGCCTTTTCCCTGTGCTGCTGACAATGGGTTTTTTTTGCTTCCCTTTATGGAGTTTAAGTATAATACACTTAATAGCAGTTAGTGATGTCAGTGCTCTTTGGTATAGCAAATCTCTGGTGTGAGATAATCTTAGTTAATGATCAGCATAAAACAGATAGAGGTCAGTATTTTAGCGTTGCTATAAATCCCACATTTACTGTGATCGAGTCAGAAGGAGATGATCCCATTAACCTTTCCATTGTATTGATAGGGTGTGCATCCCACTGTGGTCAGGCAGGGTGGAGGAGCAGTGTGGTTCAGCCCTGTGGACCTGCCACCATCCTCCTCCTCAGGCTTGTGGTCACTTGTGAGGCTCAGGGTGATGTCCACAGGGTGGGTGCCCCATCTCTCTCTGCAGCCTAATTCAGGGTGACACCATGTAATGGGAGAGCAGTCTCTGCCAGACCAGGAGAGAGTGGAAAGATACTGGCAGCTTTTAGCCTCTGCTGGTCCTACACGGGGAGGAGCAGCACAATGACCATACAAAACAGGCATTGGAGTGAGAGGAGCCCCTGTGGTGCTAAAACTCTGGAACGGTTCTGGACTACTGTCCAGTTTGACAGTCCCCATGGATTTTGGTGGGGTGGCACAGGACCTTGCCAGTTGTGCGCCCACCCTGCTGCAGCACTCTGATAATGTGGAGATACAGGCAGTGTGGAGAGGAAAAAATAAGATAAAACTGTCAATGAAGTATTATGGTTAAATAACAAATTGCATAAAAGTAGGAAATAACATATTTAAAGCCACCTTCAGGAACATTAAATTGGTGACTACTATACTTATGTACACAGGCCTTGTTTTCCCTGGATGTCGGTGCTGCTCCTCTTGTGTGTGTGATGGGCAGTGCCTGGGGTAACCCTCACTGATCCAGGAATGTTGGTAACCTTGGGGCACATGGGGAGGGGTTTGGGGAAGCATGGAAGAGACTTGCACAAGGATGGAGGAATGGCCATGAGGGTCTGCCACAGGTTTCCTGCAGCGCTGTCTCCTTGCAAAGCCTCCCTCCCTGCCTCTCCAGCCCTCTCTCCTCCTAGTCCCTATTAACAGTGAGGATTTGTCTTACACCATTTCTCAGAGACCCAGGGGTTTGCTGCACTTCAAACCACACCTTCTCCCTGATGTCCTTGATTAGTTACCTTGGTTGTAGGGTAGTGCTAATTTGATCAGTGTTAGAAATCAGTGCGGGACTGGAACCTTTTTCCCTGTCTTTCAACTGAATGGATAGAGAGGGCAGAAATAAAGGCTCCCTCGGGTTCTGGTTCATATGTCACCATGAACTGCATTAATGAATCACTGGTCCCAGAGCACATTTGCAGCTTGTTACTAGAGATAATCCTGCACTGTGACCCAATTGCTACTTGGCTGCCCAAGAGGAGATCTTTCTCCAAGGCCCTGAGGAGCAAAGATGGGCTGGGCTGGAAGTCGCCTTCAGCTTTGGAGCTGGAGCTGATGCATTCATTAGAGAGGTTTTTACTGGCTAGTGCTTGGCTTTGGTATTGTGCTTTGTGGGGGGTTTTTAATTGCTTTTGGGGGTTATTTATTTATTTATTTTCATCTTTAATGGAGAATGCTTGGAAAACCGTCCCAGAAAACTTGCTGCCATATGCTGTCACAAGAGGATGTCCCCTGCATTATTGTACATCCTTGCTGGATGTCTTGTGCCTTTGATCAGCTACTGAAAGGCTCCCCAGTGTTCCCAGTTGCTTCACAGGTCTCTGTGAAATGGAGAGGTGGGGTTGGCACAGGGAGGAGGACACCGAGCATGGGAGAGAGATGAGGGCTCCTCAAGCAGGAGAGGTGGTGACGATGCAGAGGTGGGGAGAACATGGGACATGTAAACTCCAGAGGAGCTGAGGGAGCATTTGCAGCATAGCCACATTGCATCACTCAAACTGTCCCCAGGATATTTTGCTTGGGAGGGAGCTGCCATGCCTTGTGGCACATGTCCAAACAAGTGTGCTCTGGTGCCTGAGAGCAGGCAGATAATCTTAGGCAAGTCTGAGTGGTGCTCTTCATTCCTGCCCTCTGAAAATTAGCCACACATTCTCTGCAGAAAAGAGACAGTGTTTTAGGCTAAGGCATTTCTAATCCTGTAATTAGATGGTTTTTATCTGTCTCCTTATTTTGCTGGGAAGAATGATGTTATCTCTGTCCCTTGCAGGGAGTTTTGGGTGCATTTCCCAGATCTTAGACTTCTTCTCTGATCTTGAGCAAAGTCACTTCAGCTCTTTTTGCCCCAGTGCTCTGCCTGAGAAAAGAAAAGGGGACACGGGCACTTTATTTCACCCACTCCTCACTCTGCCTGGCTGACCTACAGGCTTGCCATGCACCTGACCCATGATGGCCATGGCTCACAGCAAGCTCCTCCAGCCCTGTGACCGCCTCCAGCCACACTCATCAACAGGAGTAGGGCAAGAAAGTCCTGTCAGCCTCCAGGGAGTCGACTTATCGAAGTAGACTTACTTCACTAAAACCAGGGGACCTCTGAGAGAAAAAGGTGTGCGTGCCAATAGTCACTCATTGACAGATAAGTTAATATTTTCTTTTATAAGAAACATCTTCATGATTGCTTTCTCCATACAAAACAGCTCAGTGGAAGTGACTGTGCAGGTCAGGAAAGTCACCAAGAGTCAGGAAATACAAGGACTCCTTATTTATTGCAAAGTTTATCTCTGCATTAAATATTTGCCAAAGAGGGCTTCATTAGGTCCACAAGACTGGTATAAGCAGGGAGTTGGAACTGATCTTTTTGAGCTAATTTCTCGGTCTGTTTTTTTGTTCCCGTTGTTCACACACTGATGCTGCCAAGTGCATTGAGAGCAAAGCCTGTATTCAAGTCAGATTTTTTTTTTATTTCCTGCATTTGAGCAGGCCAGAATTTATATTGCTCAGGTCTCCTTAAATTAGTCCGAGAGGATTTCATTTTACAGGCCTGCTTGACTGGGATCCTTTTGGCACGATGGGCTCAGCTTTGTATACAACTGAGATTCATATTTTATGTGTGTATAAAAATCCCAGCCATGAATCTAGCAGCTTAAAACTTCACCTTCATTCTTTACAGCTCAATTCAGAGCACTCTGCACATTTCCAGCCACTTGGTCTTGCAGGCGGCTGAGCTACAGGGAAGTGGCAGGAGATGCAGGAGATGGCTCCGAAGGGATGCTTTGCACTTCTTGGTCACCGAATGCAGCTTGAGAGAGCACTGGAAGCCTGTGGCTATAGCAGGTCTCCAGTTCATTATGATGCTTTCCCTCGTTCCAATTCCAAATTTGACGTGAGACTTAGGGGATATTCTTCGGAATTAGGACTATGGCAGCAAACTAAGACTCTGGGGAGCTGGATTTCATCAGTATCTTTGTTTCATTATGGAATACATGGGGAACATCTGGATCTGTTGTTCTCCATTGCTGTTTGTAGCAAATGTCTTCTGATTGCCCATGACCCATTAAAGTTGGATGTAGGTGGTGCAGCAACATAGACATTGATCTGCAAAGTCCAAATACCAAATTCAGACCTGGGTCAACAGGCCAGCTTGAATATCCTCGTTGGGAACAGGGGGGTTCTTTGCTGCACAGGGCCATGAATGACTGAAAAAATGAAGGTGCTGAGGATGCTGATGGTGGGAAGTACCAGGCTGAGATACTTGAGTGGTCCTGCATGGGCCTAGCCTAAATGCTGCTAGTCCCACCAGAGCTGGTTGTTTTGGGTTGAAGGCCAGCTCTGTGCAGTCAGACTGTGCCCAGCTAACACTCCCTCCTGGAATGTCAAGCCCTGGGGAACCTGTACCAGAGCAAACAGCAGCTGGACTGTTGCCAGCTGCATCTGTTACTGAATGGATAGCCCTGGTCCCCATTTCCCTCCTCTCCTGGTCCTTGGATCCACCCAGAGGGTGTCTCTGCCTTCCCCCTGCACAAGTACAGTGGGTACAGCAGGACCAGGCTGGTAGTGGTGGCTCACCTCTGGAATTACATGGCACAGCTAACTGGGTGGGGAACTCCAATGAGCTCAGTGTAAGGATGCCAAAATTGCTTCTGTGTGCAGACAGAAAAAATCTGTGGGGTCCTCTGTAACATGGTGATGCTCCAAGTCTGCCTCTGTATAGGATAACAGGGTGCTGCTCCACAGCTCTTGCTACTCATATAGGAGATGAGTCCTCATCAGTCATTTTCTTAGAGGTTTTCCTCTTGGCTGTGACTTCCAGCAGGGTTCAGCAGAATTAAATTTTAAAGAAGATGGAATTTAAGAATATGGATGTCCAAATGTTGGGTTTTACTTCAGGCTTTTTGGCAGTGCCTGGCCTGCATTTGGTTGGCAAGTGTGCCTGTGATCTGTGCTGCCTTCCAGAGTTAGTGTGGTTTGGCTTGGTAGGTGTGAATCCCCTCAGGCTCCCATCAGCCTCAGCAGATTCATCCTGGTCCTGAGAGAGCTGCAAAGGAAACTCGAACAAGAGTAGGAAAGGCAGGGGGAGCAAGCATGGGCAGCAGGTCCCTGGCTTTGCCTTGCTTGGTTTAAGATGGCTGTAGCAGGAGCATTGCTGCCATATGCT
>JAOXXN010000120.1:2556111-2581884 GCA_026770055.1 Myrmophylax atrothorax
ATGCTCTGGGACCAAGAAACCGATGACCTGGGAGCATTTTCCCACCATGAGTGAATCATTCCTCTGATTTGGTTGTGGCTCCGAAGCACAACCACTCCCTCCCCAACCCATGTTTGGTTTTCCAGTGGTTGAGTTTTATCGAGCAGTTCTTTATTGGATTTATCATGCCAGTTGTTAAAGCTTCCAGCTGCTTAAATTTACTTTCTTGTTTTCTCATTTTCTCATCTGTCTTTTCTGTGTTCTTTACAACAAAATCCACACGGCCCTCTATATCATTAACTCCACGGGCAAGTTAATCAAATTTACTGTCAGGCACAGCTATAGCTGCTGGAATGTTTCTAATTTCTTCAGAGGGGGATATTGGGCTTGCAAAGAATCAGACAGTGCCTCCATTTCTGCCGGCTTTCTCCATAATGCGCCCTGGAGTTGCTGCAATTCCCAAGCCAGCTCAGACACTCTGTTTCCCCTTGTAATCTCTTCTGTTTCTGCTCTCTCCATGTCAATGCCAGCTCAGTCTAAGTTTTGGGTTTGTGTGATTTTCCATGGGTGCCACATCTCAGTTGGGGTGATCCAGAAGACGATCCAAACTAAACACCAACTTTTGTTTGGGAGGGCTGGGAGGTTTACCTAAACCAGGATATCCTTCATGGATATAAAAAGGCTTTCCAGTCCTCATCCCAGGCTAGCACTTGCTGTTCCGATGTTGCATGAGGAGTCTCATTGAATAATCTCTGCAGTATCCTTGGGAAGTGGGACACATCACCACCTTGGAGGTTACGTGGCAGTAAAGATGTTTATGGGCTCTCCAGCCAAGCTTATGGGTCACAGTGGGATCCGGAGGCGAAATGGAGACCTGAGTGTCAGGTGCACTTGGCTGCAGTGTAACTGTTTGCTATTCATCTGCCCTCAGCATCCAAAGGCATGTTCTGGAGCAAGGACTTCTTTGGGTATTGTGGCAGTCATAGAAAAAGGGGGATTGCTACCAAAGGGCAGGTCAGAAGCACCTCACTATGCTGCTGCAGACTGCACATCTCTGGGGATGGTGTGAGGGGGGAAACATGTTCCTGTGCCAAGGCAAAGCTTGATAGCAATTTGGGTCATGCTGTTGTGCAAATGGCACATGCAACCAAGGCTGGCACGATGCTGTCTCAAAGAAAGATGATTTGGGAACTTAGGTACCTGAGGCAGTAGGCCAGAAAAAGGTTGCATGGAGAACTAATAGCAACCTTACGGTATCTGAAGGGGGCCTACAGGGAGCTAGAGTGGGAGTCTTCATCAGGAACTGGAGCGGTGGGACAAGGAAGAATGGGTACAAATTGAAGGGGGTAAATTTAGGTTAGATATTAGGAAGAAATATTTTACTGTGGGGGTGGTTAGACTCTGGAACAGGTTGCCCTGGGAGGTTGTGGATGCCCCACCTCTGGTAGTGTTCAAATCAGGTTGGATAAGGCCTTGAGCAATCTGGTCTACTGAGAGGTGTCCCTACCCATGGCAGGGGGGTTTGGGACTGGGTGGTCTTGAGGTTCTATTCCAACCCCTTAACATTCTATGATTCTTTAATGAACCCATGTCTGAGAGCAGGGTGATGGGACTGTCTGTGCAATGGGGCAGGAGCTGTGTTCTTTACCTGGGGCTGACCACACTGCCAGACACGCACACCCCTTGGTGACCCAGCTGCCTGTGCCCTGGGACCAGCCCCTCTGGGACAGCCATTGGTGGCTGGTCCCCAAGCCAAGCCTCATCTCTGTGTAAAGGAAGTCAAGACCCTGGGGGAATTCTCTTTAGGTGCATGGGCTGTGGGTTTTGAGTGGGATTGGGACACCTGTGTATGTGTGGAAATAAAGCAGCGCTCACGTAGTGAGAACGTGAGACCTTGGTGTCTCTCATACATGTACACGTTGGAGGTGCGAGACAGCTGGCGCGTGTGTTGTAGGAGTGACGTCCAGGGCTCGCCTTCCAAATCACCGGGGAACAGTGAGGAAGGGAGGAGCAGAGGAAGAAGGGGAGAGAAGGGGCTGAGAGCAGGTGAAGGAAGAGGAGAAAGGAGTGAGGGAGGGGGAGCGTGAGAGAGAGGGCAAGGGGAGGAGGGATGGGGAGAGAAGTAAACAGGGATGAAATTGCAGGTAAAAATAAAGCCGAAGAAGCCCAGGTGGAATTCATGCAAAGTCTCCTCATCAACACTGCGACTCCCTCCTGTCACGGGAACTGTCATCCGGGCTCGGCTCATAATGAAAGGGAAAATATTTTATTCAGATTTATTAATTTGAAAATGAAGCCCGCCTGTCGAGAGGGGGACAGTTCTTCTCAATCTGTCATCGTTGAACCACACGCTCCTGACACCGGGATTCATTTGTCTTGTCGGCTCTGACAGTCGGATTCTCCCAGAGCTGTTCCTGGTGGATCGCCCTGGGATTTTAAACCGGATGAAACACATTCCGACAAGGAACAGCCTCTTTATTAATGCAAATTACACGAGGAGGAAAGAGCGTGAGGGAGGGAGAGAGGGAGGGAGGGTGACGCCAGCAGACGCTCTGGTTCCTCTCCCTGTATCAGTCATTTGTTATTTACATTTATACGCATTTTTCAGGTTTAATAAAAGGAGACCGGGATTTTCGGTGACATTTATGGACGGATTGTTTAAAAAAAAAATGGTACAGTCACCAGAAATGTATGCAAACATACACATATACACACACACGTGAATGCACGTGTGTAAGCTCCATCTCCCATGGGCAGAGCTGGCTTCGGACAGGGCAAGCACATGGGTTTTCCCATAGTGCAGGAGGGGTGGCTCTGAGCTGGAAAGGAGATGTGGCTGTGCCATTGATCTGGCAAGGCTGCTGAGGCGATGGCAGGGCTGTGGCATCTCCCAGCATGTCTGTAGGACTCCTTCTTGGTCCCTGGTGGGAGTGACTGGTTGGAGCAAGGTAGGGAGTGCTGCCTCTGCTTGGGTGTGCATGTGGGGCAGGGGGTGGAGGCAAGGCAGTCCTTCCTGTGCCCTTGCATACATGGGGGATGTCTGGGGGGATGTCAGTGGTGCAATCATGGCTCCTGGGGGTCAGCAAGACTTCATTAAACATCAGCATCTCCCACTACTCTAGTCTCTATCTTATGGGCAACATTGAGGTTTCCACGGAGGGTTTTACCTTGTAAGCCATGCATGCCCCTAAAGATCGCAGCTCTGCTAACAGGGGCTGGCATCAGCCCCCTCCCCACCCCGAGGTGCCCTCAGCTCATCAGTGCAGTGTAAAACAAATGCCAGAGCTGGGAGTATGGAGGGCCTGAATGTATGTGTCTAATGATGTCTCCGCAGTCTATGGAATGAATATTTAATAGAGCTTGTCAGCAAGATCTTATAGAGGGGGTTCTGTCCTAAAATGCTCGTTAACTCTTGTGATTTCCACGGCAGCCTCGGTGTTTATGGTGGCCTTTTCCTGGTTTGTCACCTCCTTAGGGTCCCTTCCACCATCCTTCCTCACCCACGGCTCAGCAAAGGCCACTGTCACCATTGTCATCCTCAGCAGTCGCATCTATGGTGAGGACAGAGGTGTGAGGCAGCAGATGAGCAAGTTGGACCTGACAGGTGCCCCCTCCCTAGGGACAGGTAGGACTCCCTGGTTTAGTGTCCTGAAGTCTCTAAGGTGACTTTGTGTGTCCTGCAGCCCCATGTGGATCTGAGACCTTTGCCCCCAGATTTCCCCACCCTACTAAAGCTCTGTCAGAGAGACATTCAGGCTTGACTTGAAGGCTGCAAGTGATGGAGAATCTACCACGTCGTTAGGCAAATTGTTCTGCTGGTTAATTAGCTTCACTTTTAATGTGCTTGGAGCAATGAGAACAGTAATTCATGGTAGGAACAGGGACGTGCAGCGACGGCCTGGAGAGGTGTGGGAGAGGAGGATGGAAAGTCAGAGAAAAAGGACTCAAAATGAGAGCAGAGACATTTTTCAATGAATCTTTAGTCTGTGAGAAGGACAATGAGAATAGAGAGGAGGAAAGAGAAGAGAAGGAAATATTTCAGAGGGACCAATGTTATTTTTTAATTTGGTTTGAATTTTGAGAGTGGTATTTTTGTGACAGAGAACTAAAGAGTAGAAATGACAAAATGCCATTTGGTAACATCCTATAAATGTACTTTTCTACTTTTCATTCTGAAATGGCAAGTTTTTAAATTTAAATCTTGGTCTAAATTTTTTTATTTTTTTTTTACTTAAAGAAAAGAAAATGGGGGCAGTGGGTGGCTTTACACTTGAACCTCAATGCTTGAAACCTTCTCTGATGGTTTTCCCAGAGTCAGCTGGCTCTCTTTGGCTTGCATACCCCTTCCTTGATTTGGGACAGGTGCTGGCTCATAGAGGAGCCCATAACAAAAATGGCTTTGTTTCTGCAAGTTTCCTTCTCCAGATTGATCCGTAAGTTGCTCTGAGAGCAAACTCAGGGTTAATCCTCATTGTAAAGGTGCATTAGTCCAGCACAGTGGCCACAGACAAAGGTAGGGGCTCACTGGAGCTGTGCCTCATCCATGCTTCCTGAGATTGAGGTCCAGAACCCAGGGGGGCTGCACTTGGGGAGATGTCCCCAGAGCTGCTCAGTTGCAGGGGAGAAGAAAGCTGTGTTTCTGCTGCTGCCACGAGCCCCGGGCACAACTGCACCCAGCTGGCAGTGGTGATAAGGACACGGCCCAAGGACAACCTTGGGAGCACCTTGAGGAGCCACTTGGAGTGCTGGTCCAAACCCCAGCCCAGTCAGAGCACCTCTAGATACTGTATTCAAGGACCTTCCCACCTGGTCTACGGGGACTGTCTGAAAAATCACTTCTGTCCTTGAATTCCTATTTCCTTGCAAACCCCATGGCTAGGGCTGAGCCCTGGTGTAATAGGCATCTGCTTGCAGTAATCTCAACAACCCTCCCCAAACCTACTTATAAAATACTGTACCTTGCACCAATTTTATCTGTGACATTGCATAAAAAAAAAAAATCCATTAAAAGAAATAAAAGCAGGTGCAGTCTGGTGCTGCAAACACTCCTTCACTCTCATTCTCTCCCCTTCGTTCTCCCTTTCCTTCACTCCCGGTGTTTGCTAGTTTGTATGATTAATTTTATCAATTTTCCTGACCTGCTTTGCCACTGAAATAAATATGACAGCTGCAGTGCTGCCTCAATTCGTTCTCTTGCCAAGTGAGCTGCTGAGATGTGTTTTCTTGTTGATCGCAGACTTTGGTAAATATCAAGTAAATAGACTGAAGAGGATTCATTTCAGCAGCTTGGATTGTCAGGACTTCAGCCTGAGAGCCCATCCTTCACTGGGGAGACAAAGGGAGAAGGAAAGCTCCTGTCCCTCCCCAAAAAAGCAATCAAGAAATCCTTGTGGTACACCAAGCGCTGCCATCCCGGCCGGTAATTAGCAGTGTCAGCAGATGTTGTGGAGGAGACTCCTAAAGTCTGGGTCCTAAAAAAGGATCCCTGTGGCCAGGCAGCTACTGTGGTGTGTGTGGGTCAGGGTGGCAGCAGAGATGGGTGCATTGGGCAAAGCCATCCTAGTCCTTTTCTACATCTCAGAATCATCACTGGAATTGGTCCATTGGCAGCTCTTCCACCATCTTGATGTTGTCTCCTGTCCCTGTGTGGAAGAGGGATGTCCTGTCTCTCCTTACCAGAAGGTGGCCCACAGGCCATGGGGCACCAAAGTCGCAGCTGGTGCTGGTGAGCTGAGCAGGGAGTATTGGGGACAGGGTGACAACTTGGCATTGCAACCCAACTTCAGATGAGTTGGCTGTGTCCAGGACCTGATTTTTCCAAACTGTCTCTCCCAGTGAACTTAAGCCAGGAGTAAACTGAAGGCTTCCCACCTTTCAAGGAGTCTCCCCTGAGGATCCCCTTCCCTGGTGAGGCTGCTTGAACACATCTTTAGGTGTAGGATCTCCATTGGCACATCCTCCATCCCCATGCAAGGTTGTGAATATGGTCAAAGCAAGACTCAGCCTATGCAGATGTTATAGGTCAGTCCATACCCAGCATAGGAGCATCTGGGGCATTGAATTCCTAAGCAGGGGACTTGGCTCCAGACTATTGCTGCCTTTGCACGTGGCTGCTCACACACAGTGCTGGTTGCTGCAGGGCTGTGCTGGCATGACAAGGCCCAGGCTCTCCTGAAGTCTAGGGGACTCTCATTGTTGGTTATACATATGGTGTATTGTTATGCACATGGGGAGTTTAAAACATTAGGAGGGAAATTGTTGTGTTAGCATCTCTACCATATGGCCTATTTGGCTGGTGTGGCAGGAGAGAGAAAGACAAGGACTGAAATATCATTGCTCAGTGTTGATATTTCAGCCAGCAGTGTCTCTAACAATTGTAATCCCGTGCCCTGAGGACCCTTAGGTACCTTTTGGTGAGATTTGGGATCAATCTCAAATCCTAACTCAAAGAAGCTGCGTCTTTCCTACGTGGCAACTGTGCTTTGTTTTGGCAAAGAGTGCCATAGAATGCCTGGAGGACCAAAAAAATTCAGAGCCAGAACATCCAACCAGACTGTAGCAATGAGGATGTGACTTGGGCATAATTTCTGGGGAAGGTCTTGGTGTTGATGTGAACAGGAGTGATGCTGCTGGGGCACCATTCAAGCACTGTGTGCTCTGCCCTCCTACACAAGGGATTTTGCACTGAGTCTTTGGAATTATTTAAGGTTATGTCTGTGGAAGAAGTAGGCATACTTCCTCAGGGATATCCTTAAATGCTTCCAAAGTAGTGCTGGAGAAGAGTGCTGAGCAGAATTTAATAGTATGGAAATTCTTAATAGCATAGTCGAAGCACCCAACTGCCCAACAGTCCCTCAGTGAGGACTGGTGTGCTGGAAAATCGCTCTCAGTGTTACCAGCCCCACCTTGTAAAAGCCTCCAGGGTGACCATTCTTCCCCAAGAAATCATGAGATTTTTAATTTAATTCAATTCAGGGACACTGGAGAAAAATCCAGGGGTTGTTTTGTGCCTTTGCAGACTTTAACCTTTGGGTGCAGTTATATATAAGCTTTATTTCTGTAAACAAAAGCCTTTTGCTTATTTCTAACCATTCTGTATCTTTAAAGACTCTGTGAGCAAGGAACTCTGTATTGAAGGTTTTGCAGTTTAATTGAAGATAAACATTTGCTAGTGTTCATGATCTGGTTAACTGGCAAATAGTAATTACCAGTACAACCCCAAAGCCAAGCCCTCAGTATGCCACAGATTTTAGCAGAGCTGCCTTCAGTTGTCACATGCAAACACGGGGACAGAAGGAAAAAATAGAAACTCCCAGCCTCCAAAACCAAAGAGAGAATTTGTAAATGTGACCCAGATAAACACGATGCAGGACAGCTTCCTTGAGTCAGCAGAGAGCCTCAAACACCTGCTCATGCGACCTCCTCCACCCTGTAAAGGCTGGGTGGCTGCTGCAGCACCCCACTGTCCCCCCAAAACTGTCACAGCCTCCAGCATGGATGTGAATTGCTGAGCCAAAGCTCAGCTGCTTGAAACCAGGGGCAGGATGAAGGGGGCACTGTAAAATACCTGTAAGCGAATATAAACCCGAAGACATAGGGCTCCCCTGCTGCCTCTGCTCCAATTTCTTGCAGATTGACTGTGCTCCCGTAGCTTTACCTTTTGGAATTATTGCATTATTACCATTAATAAGGTGATAATTTTCATTAACGACTTACTGCTGGAAGCTGCAGAGTCCAGGACTTTCCATCAGAAGGAAGGTCTCACTGGCTGCAGGGACTCCTCTCTCCTTATCTGTGAGCTCTGATGGACATTCTACTGTCTGCATAGGGAGACCACTTCCCTGGGCAGTCTGTTCCAGTGCTTGACCACCCTTTCAGTGAAGAAATTTTTCCCAATAACCAATTGAAACCTCCCCCGGAACAACTTGAGGCTGTTTCTTATTTAATCCAGCCAGCCTGGTGCTGCCCAGAGCACGGCCACACAGCCCAGGAGGCATCCCTGGAGGAGCAGAGCATGAAGCTTGAGCTCAAGGTGCCTGTGCCAAAGGTCTCCAAGGCAGCTCCCAATTTCCCCAGGCACTGTGAGCTCCAGGGGTTACTTTTGGCTGTTGGTAAAGCAGCACAAGTGCTGGTAGCACCACAGTGTGGTCCTTTCCAAGAAAACCATGCTACAGCAGCATTCATCCTGCTGCCAATCCAATATGCTGTGATGACCAGCTGGAACTGAGAGCATGAGTGCCTGGGAGCATCACCAGTGAGCAAAGGGCAGCAGCACTCCCTTCCTTCCCATCTAGATGTTCCAAAGCCTGGCTGCTGTGTTGACTGGGCATATTTTTTTACTGACGCAGATCACCTTGGTCCAGCAAGGAGCTCACACAGCAGCCACTCGTCATCAATTCAGATACCCCCTCCCCTCTGCTCAAGGACTTCTGAGAGCAAAAGGCTTCTGGCTACAAAGATTTACACCCCCTCAGCAAGGGTTAACCTCATCTGGCAGCCACTATTGTCTCAGGACAACTTGTCAGTCTGTGAGAACGTGCCGTAATGGATTTGAAGTGGATTGCTTAGCCCACGGAGAGGGTGATGCTGTATTTATTGAATAGACATTAAAAAGAACATTTCTCAATTTCTCAGCACTGAACTCGAGGTCAATGGATCTTTTTGGCACTGACATGCTGAGTCAACTCCTAGCTTAAAGCTTTTAGAAGGACCAGGGTTAGATGAAAGGATTAGACTCCGTCTTTAGCGTTTCCCTGGCAAAATCGTAGGGTGCTAAATCATTTATGTTGCTTTGCGGTGCTTAGCTTGGCCTCTCCCCGTTACCTTGGAAAAGAAAAAAAGCCCCCACGTTTCCTTTTTTTGGATTGAAATGGCACAAGTTGATTATTTCCACTGTGCTGAGGTGGATACAAAGTGCGTTGGGCTCCTAAGGCCATTGGACAGCTGCCGAAAGGGCTGCAAAGCCCTTTTCCCTGGAGAAGGATGTATCTCTGTGCTGAGATGTGGTGCCAGCCCACCCACCCGATGCTGAGAGGGCCCGTGGCTCTCTGTATGCTAGCAAATTCCTTGTGCACCAGCAAGACAGAGTTTTAATAATGACCCAGCGATTGATTACAGCAGCTGTGACAGGACGGGCTGGCTCAGCGGTCAGTCTGGAGCTGATGCATATGGCAGCAACGGGCTTCTCTGTGCCCCTGCCTGTGGGGCAGGCTCCAGGCAGTGCTCCCTCGGTGGCAGGGGGGTTTGCCTGAGTGCCAGGCAGCAAGTAGAAGCTGTCCAAGGGGTTTGGAGTTAAGGGATGAGGTTATGCTCTGCTTGCAGTTGCAGTGGGGTAAGTCTGGAGCGTTGCACTGACTGCAGGAAATGTTTCCATAGATTCCGACCTCTCTGGTGTCACGTACATTGCTACTGTTCCCTGTGGTTTCAGGCAATTTTGTTGTACATTAGTGTCATGATAAGGGCAGTGCTGGACAGGTGGGTTTAGATAAGCCTGTCTAACCTAAGCAAGCCTTGGGAAAGGATTTTTTGGGAAGGGTACCAACAACAAAAAGGGTGATGAGTGATGAGAAGCTTCTGCTGTGTTCCTGCTGTGCATCCCTTGTCAATCATGTTGTCTGCTGGGGACAGACATGCTCCTGCATTGATTCTAGTTCCTCTTGGGAGGAGCTGGCAGGATTGGAGTGGGTGGAGCAGCATTTATTCCAGGAGAGGAGGAAGGCAGCCTTCCTCCAAAGCACAATTATCTAGTTGGTGTCCCTGCCCATCGCAGGGGAGGTTGGACTAGAGGACCCTTAAAGGTCTCTTCCAACCCCAGCCATTCCATGATTCCACCTTCTCCTGCAGCTGTCCTGCTTGCAGCCAGCGTATCCCATGCCAGCAGCTCTTTTGGGCTCTGCAGAGTCTCATCCCACAGCCCTTTCTCAGGCCAAATCCCTGTTGCAGCCAGCACTTTCCGGCAGTTTCAGGCCTTCTGGTAGCAGTGCAACAAATAAAATGCAATCCGCCCGTATCATAAAGTCAAATAAAAATGAAACTGAACATCCACTTTGCAGACAGCAAGTACACTGTAAATTTATGAGATCATATCTCGTGGAGGACAGGGTACTTAAGGGGGGAAGGAAGGGGCTGGCAAAAATGGGAGAGAGCGGCCGAGGGGTAGTAAATATGTTTTCAATAATGAAGAGGCCCGATTACCCTCTTTGCAATAAAAACGTGCACAAGGCAGAGCTGCCATAAAAATTACTCCCGAGCAGCCTGGTGTATTTGCACCTTGTCATCTTGTCAGCTCCATGCAAATTTGCAAGGCGCCCACAGCCGGCGCGGGGCCGCCGAGGACTCGGTGATGGCCCTGCCTCCCCAAAAAGGCCATTCCATTGGCAGCTCCAGCACCCCAGGTCCTGTCTGCCACCCCCTCCCACCCTGCAAAATGCACTGATTTGCCCGTAACCGTGGCAACCAGCACAAATGCAGGATGCAGGGATGGAGTGGAGGATCGCTGAGGTGCCACGTGTCCTGGGTTTCTCTCCAGCCAGACGAGGGCGGTGGGAAGCACAATGGGATTTGGGATGTGGTTCCTGTGGGCTCTGTGGTGCATGATTTTGTCCAGCCAGGAGCCCTGGCCACATTGGCAGCTGACATTTCCCTTTTTTTGGGTTGCATTACACATCCTCCCTGAGGCCAGTGGTACCACATGCTGTCTAGGGCACACCAACAGCACTGGGTGCCATTGAGCATGATGTATTTAAAGCAAAAAATAAGGCTTTTGTTTTCTCCAGGACAAAGCAAAGCAAAGGCTGAGGCCTGAACTCTGAAGGTGTTTTCTCAAGAGATGAGTGTTTAAACCAATTGAAACGAGGGAATATCAACAGCACAGGAGCAGCTTCAAGTTGTCTGAAAATCAGCCTGCGCTGTCCTCAAATAAACCACTGCTGGGCCCAGAAGAAGGCAATTACACAGGGGCTTAGCTGAGCTGATTTAACAAAGCTGCAGTAATTAAACCTCAAACACTTCAGGCTGGGGATTCAGCTCTGAGTGCTATCAGGATACTGTGTTGGAAGGTAAATCTTTTTGGTATGAGCAGCTGAGAGGATTTAAACCAAGGTAATTCTCCTTTCTCTCTTTCCTGCCTCTTGGCTGAGACATTGCCCTTGTGGCTGCTGGTGGGCTTAGCACAGATTTCTTTTGTGGAGCAAAGCCAGAGCAGAGTAAAACCCCCAGTCCGTTGCTTTCTGCACCAGGACATACAGGCCGGACCTGCGTTATTGGAGGACCTGGCAGGCACCTGGCTGCTAAAAACAATTTACTGACTGGATCTGGCGGCTTCAGTGTAAAAAAATCCCATCCTTTGGGGTTCACGACCCCGACTAGAAGCCTGCTGAAGCTAATGGGAGCCTTTCTCTGGCCTTCAATGGGCTTTGAATTGCGCTGCCGAGGCGGAGCGAAAGCGCCAAGTGTCGGGGCCCTGTTAAGGATGGAGGTGGCCAGGGCTGGGTGCTCCCCCGTGGAGGCAGCCCGGCAGCCCGCTGGGGAGCACGAGCCCTGACCCGCTGCTGGAAGCACTGTCTGCGGGCGCTCGGCGTGCCGGCCGCCACCGCCGGAGTCACGGGCTTTGAGGGTGGAAGAAAGAAGTTGTGGTCGTGTAGCTTGACCTCTTCTATTCAATGTGAGATCAAAGGAGGGCCAAGAAAGAGCAGAGGAGGCTGTTGTGCCCCGTAGCTGAATGGAAGATGAATGGGAGAGGAGTAGGGGGAGCTGGGGCCTTGGGCTTGCAACAAAGCAACAGGATTCAATTAGCAGGAGAAGTTGTGTTCTGGAATTGCAGCACTAAAGGGATGCAGCTGGGGCAGGGAAAGTAGGCACAGACATCAGGGAGAAGGTATGTTTTCCATGTCAAGGGTGCATGTGTTTGCATGGAGGGAGAGGAAATAGGGGGATTAGATTTGCTGGAGGACTCCAGCTGGTAGTTAAATGGGAAAACACTGGTGAGCCTCCAGGACACCATGTAAAGGAAGTATTAGTAAGCAGTTGGTATCATAATTTGGTTAATGTGGGGTATCTCTTCCTGAGTAAAGAGGAGTGTTAGGGGGGTGTGAGTGACCATCTCCCTCACCAAGTCTGGGAGAACAGGGAAGAGCTGGTTTCTGGTGGTTATTTTGACAGTAGAAACTGGCTAGGGATGTGAAAGGTGCCCTGCTAGAGTTGCTGAGAAATGATTGAACCAGTGCTGAGGGCAGGAGGGAAGAACAAGAATGTTGGGTCTACATACAGATCTGGGCAATCCAGCACCAGCTGATCATGCCCAGGTAAGGCCCCCAGGTAAGCCGATCAGGGAGAAAAAGCTGTTAATGAGAGCCAGTCACAACTTCTTGTGGGCACAGTTCAGACCATGGTGTCACAGGAAAAACAGGAAAAGGGCTCAGATCTGAGAAATAAACCTGGGGGAAATGAAAAGTAGGTCAGGCCATGAAGATCAAGTACAGAATTGCAGTGTGCACATGCAGAGACAAGATCAGATAAGCCAAGGCACATGGTGAGATGCAATTAGCAGGGGACATCAAGTGTAACGAGAGATTGCTCTAGCAGTACATCAGCAGTTGCTGGAGCACCACAGAGGTTTTGGTTTGGTACTCAGGGACAAGGAAAGCACTCGAAAGATGATGCCAAAGAAGCAGCATCACATTTGTTTTCCCCTAAGAAGGTCAGCTGTGACCCTAATTAAGTACCAGGGAAAGATACACCTACCTTTAAAAAGAGAGGAAAGTAGGAAAGGGATTATTATGAAGATTTCAGTTTAACTGCAGTTCCCAGAAAAGTATTAGGGCCTGTAGTCAAACTTGTGAAAATGTAGAAGAAAACAGGGGTGTGAGAAGAGGTAACACTGGTGGCTTCAAGGGAAATTATGTCAGACTGGTAGGATCTCGTTGCCTTTGCCCAGAGAAGCTGTGGCTGCCCCATCCCTGGAAGTGCTCAAGGCCAGGTTGGATGGAGCTCTAAGCAATGTGGTGTAGTGGAAGGTGTCCCTGCCCTTGGCAGTGGAAGCTGAGCATCCTGGGGTTGGCACGGTGGTCTCATAAGTGTGGAATAATCATTTAGATTAAATGCTAGAGGCTGAAAAAGTGGCCAGAAATTCAAACTCGGGCTTGCACTGAAAGAATTTGTTGAACAAGTGTGCATAGGCTGACTGGTATCTGGTGATGCTCCACGTTTTCATTAGTGACTCTGGATGGTGGAATGGGGCTGTAGTTGTTTCCAGGTGACACGAGCCTAACTGAGGTGGAGAATAAGACTAGCATGCAAAATAACTCAAATAAATGGGACACAGAGTCTGTGAAAAAAAGTCATGACTGGAGCAGGGTTGTTTTGGACTTTTAGACATAAGCTTGATGGGTAGTTTGCTCCAGCAAGTGCAGATGAATAGGTGCTGTTCCCACCTAGGTGAGCAAAATGAGATGATAATCTAAAATACATAGAAGGGGAGGAGTCTGGCTGAGAGAGAAAGATGATGCTGTATGGGGAGAAGAGAAAGTGAGAATGGACATGGGCAGTTAGCAAATAGGACAGGAAAAGTGTCTCAGGTATCCCATTTTGGGAAGGACCAGGGAAAAAAGGTGAAAAATTCACAGAATATTAAGAAGTGTTCAGCAGGTTGTGCCTTATCTTAAGGCTGCAAAAGCTTGGGCAGGGGGAGCTCTGATGGTTGCTCAAACAAATATGGTACATGGTTAAGGGATGGAGTCCTCCCCTTTTCCACTGTGACCTTGTCAAGTGTAGGTTCATCAGAATTGATGGAGATATTGTAACATAAACCCAGGTCTGGAAAAAGGAGTGAACGTCCCATTGCAGAAACATTGACAGCCAGCATCGAGAAATATTGAGAGCCCAGGAGATCTGTCCCAAGTTGCCAAGTTATTAAAAAACAGCACTTCATAAATCCTACACCATCCTCTGAAGCTTGTAGAGGTTTCATGAAGCCAAAATGTCCCTGACCAGTGGCTGGTGATGGTGTCTGTGAGCTGGTACTGTCTCGGATGAAAACAGGCTGGAAAACAACTTCAGGAAAATAGCTGTTTGCGGTGATATTGAGACTGGCAAACCTTTGGAAGTGTAACTTTGAGCTGCTGATATCAGGGAGAAAAAATGCATGCAGACCCTCTTAAGCCAAAGTACATTGAGGTGAGCAAGGACACCTGTGCCAGTTTTATTCATGCAAAGGAAGGGATTTTTCAGGTTCAGCGGGTAAAGGGCCAGTTTACCTGCCCCCATCCCTCCTGTATTTCACAGTGAATGCAACAGGGGCACAGCTTCTGTTTGCAGTGTGGGCTTGATGTGGCTTTACTTGCCACTGCCTCATTCCTATGAATTGCAAAGGCATTTTGGAGGGGGAGAACAGAGAGAAGGACCTTCAGAAGAAGGTGGCAATAGGTTACTGAGGTGGAAGAACAGCTTTGTGATGGGCCATGTTGGCATCTTGGCTGTGTCCCTGCTGGGGACACCAATCTCCTGCACAGCTGTGGCCTGGTCCCTTGGTGTTTTCCAGTCCCCCTGCCCAAGCAAACAAGGGGTTTGCCTCTCTTTGCAGAGAGAAAAGGACCTGGTGTGAGACCATCCTTTGCTCATGGGTGCACCTGGACCAGAGGGGTCTCAGAAGCTTCTTGGGATTTTGCTTCTTAATTGACTCTGAGATTAGCTCAGTTCATTAAAACTTGGTTGTAATAATGCCAAGGTCATGACTTCAATCCCCTATGTGGGCCATTGACTTAAGAGTTGGACTCGATGATTCTTGTGGGTCCCTTCCAACTCAGAATAGTCTGTGATTCTGTGAATATGCTGAGTGGACAGAGCCCCAAACCCCCACTTGTGGGAGAGCCAGGAGAAGCAGTTTTCACCAGGGCACAGCTACGCTTGTTGCAGTGAGAATATATAATTTCAAAGCCCTACAGATCAAGTGCAGCTGGGGGGTGGAGCTGCACTTATCTCTCGCCTTGTCCAGAAGTTTGAACAGCAGAACAAACGATTTGATCATGTTTTTATTGCGCTTCTCCCCCTCCCTTCTATCAGGGAGCTATAAACCGGGGATAATCTGTAATTCTCCCAGCCTAATTGTGCTGCCCGGCCACCTGAGCGTCACTGCCTCGCCGGGAAAATGCCCTCCATCTTCGCGGCTCTGCTCGGGGACGCGGGGCGTGTGCCGGCTGCCTTCCCAGCTGGCTGCCGAGTCCTGAGACCCGAGTGTTCCCCGAGGTAATCATTTACTGGGATGCTAACTCGGCCGTCCACGGAGTAAATTAAAAGGATGTTCCTCCACCGGCTCGGGAGCTGCGGGAATCCTGTGGCTGTGCCCAAAGGGTAGGGGGGGAAATCATGGAGAAGTAACTGGAGGCTTTGAGCCTGTTTGCGAGGAAATTAAACTAAAAATGTGTAGAAAAACAGCCGTGGGGCTTCACATTTCAAACTCAGAGTGGTATCCAGTAGGTCTGAAAAGCTGTTTAACACTTGAGCACTGGCAGACTGCAGAACCTTATTTTCGCTGAAATATTAGTGCTCTTCCTCCCTTCATTACAGCCAAATGAAACTGAAAAGTGACCATTTGCTTGATTCAATCCAACTAAAATCCACCAAAGTGGTGGGCAAAGCATTTCTTTCCCCATTTCTTCCACCCTACTCTCACAAAACATCCATTTTCAAGGTTTAACCCGAAGCTGCTGCTTTTGCTGTTAGTGGCAGAGGGGAAAAAAAAAACCACCAAAAACCAAAAAGCAAAAACCACAAGAACTTTAAAATCAATACTTTATATTGTCTGGGAAAAAAAAATTAATTTTTTTTTAAAGCTCAACACTTTTGATGAGAAGTTGTCAGCCCTGCCCGGCTCCCCGAGGAAGCTCCCTCTACGGGCCATGCTGAGACAGCGTTGCTCCAGCTCCACACCACGTCCTGTGCCAGAATCCCATGGGTCAGCCCTGCACAGTGGGCACTAACACTGCAACCGAGACTTCCAGATGGTGAAACTTTTAGATTAAATCCTCTCTTTCATTTTTTTTTTTCTTTCTTCTATAGAATATGGTTAAGGAATAATCACAAAAATCTTTCATTTCCATCTGAAGCAGTAGGATGCTCTGGTAGCACTAGAGATGGCATCAGTGTGGGGGCAAGGGATGGTGTAAAGGGGTGGATGTGCTTGACTCTGAATGAAAATTTGCATCTTGTGATGAAAAAACAGCTTATTTGATTAGGAATGTGCTTCTGTATTTCTGCTTTTAAAGGAGATAGCCGTTCAATGCCTGGTGGGGAAAACTAAACCCATTTGCATATCTTGGTGTCCCTGTCCATGGCAGAGGTTTGGAACCTGATGATCTTTAAGGTCCCTTCCAACTCAAACCATGCTATGGTTTTCTCCTCTGCACTCTGGATTTACATTTGTGCATGTGCTGAAGGGCTGAAGGCACCGGGAACGAGCTCAATCTTTCTTCCCACCACAGCCATGGTGGGGAACTGGTGTCTGAGCCTTTACCAGAGCTCTCACCCAGCAGCAGAGGTGGAAGAATAGAGTCCAAAGGTAAGGACACCAGTGGGTCGTCTTCTTCATGGTTTGCAGGCGGCTCTGGAAATATTTGTGGTGGCTCCAGATGTTCAGTTTGGTTGACCTAAACCAGCTGTTGGCTGTTTAGTCAAAATTTAAAAGACTCATATGGAATGCACAGAGTTTTCTACCTCAAGTGCTAGTGTGAATTTTGTTAGGGCAGCTGTTTGCTAGGCAGTGATGCAAAATGTTGAATTTTAACCTTCTATAAAGGTCTGGAAAATTTCAGCATTGTGATGAAAAGTCAAAATTTCAGAGTGGCCATCAGAAGGGGCATAAAATGCAATAGAGATATTTTGATTCTGAAATATTGCCTAGTCCTTAGAGTAAGTTCAGGATCAAAGGGAGAAGTATTATGACTGTGAAATCAAAAATTCCCTGCTTCTGTGGAAGATTTGGAGTTTGCCAAGGGCAGGAGGTCTGCCAGAACACTTTGCAGCGTGAAGCTGAGGCTCAGCATGCTGGAGCAAAACAGTTGGTGTTGGCGGCAGAAGGTTTGGTCTTTCAGGGAAAAGAAAGTTTCAGTTTTATAGGTTTGCTGGTTCTTAAGGGAAATGTTGGTGCATCTTCCTGACCGATTGTTATCCTTCTACAAGTGATGATGTGACAGCATGGGCTGGATCAGAGCTCTTCTGCAGGGTAAAGGCTGACTGTGGGCCACTGCAGGATGTGAAATACAGGCTTAAATCTGTGGCTATCAGTCCAAATCTTCCCCAGGTTCTTGGGGTGTTGAGGAAGGGACATGGAACTCCAGACCTCTTTTAAAAATGCCTGTCACCTGCTCTGGGGACAGTCCCCAGCACATGGCCCTGAAAGTGGCAATGATGGGACAGACTGGAGGGTGTCTGAGCTCAAAGATGTCCCTGACAACTCTGCAAGGCTGAGTTATGTGGAGTCGTCATGTTAACGTACAGCCAGTGAGAGAGATAGGAGAAATACCGCCATGCAGAGATCCATATTTTTCCCCACTGAGTAAAATACCGTGTAATTTTATCTAGTTACTATAAAACAGTTTATACTCCTTGCTTATAAAAAAAAGAGAAAACCCCCCATATTTCACTTCTGCTACTGACAGGCTGTGGAGGAAAAATAGATGGTTTCTTCTGCATTTAATATTTCAAACCAAGTAGACCCAAAAGAAAAGGCAGCAATTAAGCACAAGTACCAGCAATGTGTTCCTTGTGTATCTTCTCTCTGGACTTAGCTATGAAGAATCAGTTTAGTATAAACTAATTTACAGTCATGTTAAATCTTTTAACAATAATTTTCCAAGCTAGGCAGGAAAGCAGTGCAGCTGTCACGCTCACCTTCCAGACCATAGACTTGTGAGATGAGACCTGCATCTCACATTTTGTCAGGATTTAAATCCTTTACAGGATAGTTAGAAAATGCTGAGTATGTATCTGACTGTATGTTGGAGTAAGTTGGTATGTGTACACAGGGCAATAAACTTATAAGCCTGAGAGAACCCAAAAAAGGGGCCAATTTGTAAATAGAGGCATTGACTGTGGTGCGGGTTCTCTACATACATGTGCTTGCCCATGTAAAGGTGCACATTGCATGTATTATCCCTCTTCCACTGTAAATTCCACACAAGACCTGCCCTGTGGCTCCAAGTGACAGAAGAAGAGATACCTGAGCATCACCTTGCTCACATCTGAATCACCTTACCATCACTGCTTGGCCTCTTGCCACCTAAATAGCGGGGCTGTAAGACCAGGGTTACAAGGAATCCAGCAAGGACACAGGATTCCTTTCCTGCCGCCTCCTCCTCTGCGTAGCCTGCACCCAGGCTGGCAGCATCCTGTGACTAACTCTTCTAGACTGGATTTCTCCAAGGGACGACCAGTGCTTAATTTGGCTGACTCTGCGCTCTGCGGGAGCTCTCATCCATGCCAGCTTGAGTCCTAGCAAAAACCCATCATCATTAGTCCTCGAAAGGAACAGCTCGGATATTCTCCACCCCCGTTCCTGCAGGCTGGGATGTACTGTGCGTTCCCACAGACTGAAATTCCCCTGGTAGGCTCAATTACAGCAATCAGCCTTCATGCTCTTTTCAATGGCCCTGCTGCCTCCGACTCTGTAGGGCCACCATGGTGGGGCTGGGAGCAGACGCGTTCCCACAGGTGTTGGGGGAGATGACACGGCTCATCCAGCTACACCAGCCCTGCGGGCAGAACTCTGTGTGTGGGGCACACAGGACCTATGGGCTTGTCTCTGAGGGGGTTGCCCTAATTGGAGCCGCTTGGGATGTGCCCTGGCTCTCCACTTAAGGAGGTGGTTAGAGCAGAGCACCAAGCACGTGCTCTCCTTCACTCCAGCTTGCAGCGGATTTTCTCTGGTGCAAGGCAGAGCTGGGCTGGGGAGGATCTGGCCAGTGTGCATTTCTCTTTGCTAACACTTTGGCAGCCTCTCAATGAACAAACCACTAGAAAACAAATCTGGAGCAGCCCTTGGCTGCGGTGGCCAGACCTCGGCTGTTAACTGGGCTGAAGAGCACCAGCTGCTCTGCTCCTGCCCCAGGGAGGAGAGGCCCTTCTGCTGTGGTCTGGGGACTAGAAACATGCCTGAACCAGCTTCTGCAAACTGAGATGGCTTCTAGACTCCAGCTCTGGATCCAAATTGGAATTTCATGGCTTTACACGCTACCTGAACCAACATCTTGGCTCCAAATATCTCTCTGCTCTAAAAGGGCAAATAATACCGTGATGACAAACTTTTTTTCTGCCCATGGCTCTGTATAATAGTGACTTTGTAGTGCTCTGGCTTGGAATTCCCTGGCTGCAGCTAGGACAGTGCTTGCATTTAATTCCCTTTTTCTCCCCCTTTGGCAGTGGGTGCTGGTTGGGCAATGTGATCTACCTGGTTCTGTGCAGCAAGTGGAGAATGTGTGGCTCATGGTTCTTGAGCCATGGGTGCTTCGCATGCAGGAGGAGCTGTGCTCGAGGGGATAAAGCTTCCCTGTCTGGGAATGGGGAGCCAGGATGGCTTTTCCAGCTCTCCCTGCATTGTCCATCTGCCTGGCTTATCCCCAGTCTCTGCTGATGCATGTGGACCCCTTCCCATATCTTCCTGATGCTCTTCTCCTATGCTTGGCCCTCTGCCCAAAACCTCTAACTTGTGTTTGTCAGGCCTGAGGAGGTTGTGGAACTGAGCTGTGTGGAGATGGTTTTTGATTTGGAAGAGCAGCATGTCGGGCAGGTAATGCTGAAGGCTCCAGTCTAAAGAGGGGCTTGGTGAGGGGGGATGAGGACAGAGCAGGGCATGTGTTATTTTGGGTCTTGCAAGGCATTAACTAACCCTTCCTCAGAAAAGTGTTGAGCCTGAAAAACCTCTCACTCTCCCTGTGTTTTCTAGTGGTGCCTGTGCAGCAGCAGTGTAATGCTGGTGCTCAGACACCAGCTGTGGTCATGCAGGGCTCTGCATCTGCTGGGTGAAAAAAGAGCTATGCCAGTTGTAAATGGGAAAGATTTGGTAGATAAAATTTATTTTCCTATTTTTCTAAATTTTGCTGATGTTTCATAGTTCGAAAGGCATTGCCCAGATTTGCTATGGGTTGAAAAGTAAGGGGGAAAACTACTTGTGTCACACAGAATTTTCTCCGTCCTCTTCAGATGGAAAACACTGCTCAGAGCAGCTTTGGCCTGGGTTTGCCCTTTGTGCCTGTGGCTGCAGTGGTGCCCAGCCCTCGCTGGCCCATGGGCTGTCATAAGCAGCAAGAAACATTCAAGGTGTTGCAACACCCCTGCCTGTCCCCAGTGGGTGAGGACACAGCCATCCCTGAATGAAAGGGTCCAGGGGCGCTGAGCCATGGCAGAGGATAATACTGCAGATGTGTTGCAAAATCTTGGAGAGGGTGGGGGAGGAGATGGGTCAGCCTAAATCCTGAGCATTCCACCATGCCCCCAAAGCTGTTGTGGTAGGTAGGATCACCCCGTCAGCCTTTTTCCCAGTGAGTTGGTGCTCAGCTCCCACTCTGCCTCTGTCTCCCACCTCTTTTCTCCTCCTAGGATTCCCCTCCTGAAGCCGCCTCAACCTGCTGTGGCACCTTCTGTCAAACGCTTCACACGTTTGTCACCAAAATGTTTTGGCAGCAGCAGCATCTCTAGGTTTTGACATAATCCCGACAGGAGACTTTCTCAATTATTACTAATGGAACATTATGCTCCTCTTTGGGAACTCCTGCATGAATAAAAAAGGGTCATTAATGACATCTGCGCAGAGCCCGGAAATTATTAGTCAATGATTATACAGTTTGATTTTATTTTTTAATTTTTACATATATATTTTCTTAAGCTCCTGGTAATTTCCCATCTTACCTCCCACCCCCTTCTCCAAAGTCTCCCATGCAAACTGGAGCTAAGCTGGGTTATTGTCAATGTTCTTGCATTTTGGCAGGTAAATGTTCTTCCCCTCCCACCCTTCCTTCCCTTTTATTCCCTCTTGGCTTCTTTAAAGATTGTAGCTCTTGTTTCAGTCCCAGGAGATCCCATTGCACCTTTCTCTGGGCTTGATTTTATTGCCAGGCAAGCTCAACTACTTCTTGGACTTGAAGAAATCAATATTGCCCTGGTCCTACCAAAGCAGTGGTGGAGAGGAAGTAGTAGGACTTTGTCCCACTGCCAGTGGCCATCAGGGTAGCCTGTCCTTGCTCCCTGCAGGATGCTGGTGGCATGAAAGAGATGCTGGTAGAGAGATTGGAGGTGTCTCCAAGTGCCACATAGCATCCTGCAACAGGGAAGCTCTGCTTGGATCATTTTAGGGGACTTTCTGGACACCAGAGTATTGGGGGTTTTTTTGTCCTTCTGCCAGGTATTCAGTTCCCTCTGCTCAATACCCCTAAAATTGCCCAAAGAAGGCTTTTTCTTTATGGTTTTTTTTTTCCTGGAATGCTGCAACAATTTGAGGAACTGGACTCTGTCACTGGCCCCTGTGACAGAGCCCTACAGAGATGTGACAAAAAAAAAAAAGGTGTGTCTGCCCTGAGACATTTCAAATGGCTCTGCAAGTCGTGGCCACCGAGGAGGTGACAGGCACAGGACTGAGCACAGTGGGTTGGAGCTGCTTTTGTGTTGATAACAACATGGGGGTTTGAGCCCTCGGATGATGGATGTGCCAGTGGCATGTCCAGCAAGACCAGACCCTGAGGCCGTTCCTTTTGCTGCATTGCTGTGCTAGCACATGTGGTTTGGAGACACAGGTGGAATTGGTTGTTGTTCCCAAAAATAAAAATAAGGAAAGGAGAGGTTTGGGATGATGGTTAGGCTTTTGGTGGGATCTCTTATGGCATGTGAGAGAGGAGAAAAGCTGATGTCTTCATTGGCTGAAAGCTTGTTTTTCTTTCCTGTGTCGGTATCAGTCAACTATGCTGCACAGAAGTTGAAGATGATGTTGGTCCATACCCAGAAGGGAGAATTTCGGTGTCCTGCAGGCACTCTGAGATGTCCATCTCCATGGTGAGTGTCTCTAATGCTGTTTGGTGGGAGACCGTTCCTGAAGCCAGCAACTGTGACCAGGGGAGATGTGGCTGCTATGGGGCTTGTCTTGCTGGGCAAGGCAAGGGGCACCACCTGGGCGAGGGGTTTGGCCCAGGTGGGAGATGTGGTTATTCTCCCATGGGATGCCTGGGGCCTGGACTCATTGCAGAGCTGTTGCATGTCCCTGGGGAAGGTCAAGCAGGGATCGCCAGCCTCGATTCAAACCTGGCACTTGGGGTAAAAGGTCGATGCAGTAACTCTACAAAGAAAACTACTAAACAAGAAATAGACTCCTTTAAAAAAAAAAGTCCCTTGGAGAAAAGATATTTCAACCCCTTTTTGATTTATGACCTACTATAGGATATTGAGACGTTATTTACAATCGATATACGCTCCTGCAAGACTCCCACCGGAGCCATAGACCCCGCCTGTTAGAGTGGAAACTGGTCAGCCTGCTCCACTGGAAGTGCCAGCCATGTCCTGCTGGAACAGGCTATAAAGCTGGATGCAGCTGTATATCTTTCAGAAAATGGACCTGGTTACACATGTCTTTGGGCAGCTGACACAGGGATATAGTTTAGGCCTAAGACAGCAGTTCAGTAGCAGAAATCAGCATTCCTCAACCTTGCCAATAATGAAATCTCTTGCGCAACATAGAGAGCTCCATGGCCTTAAAGGTGCAAAATGGAGTTGTTCACTTGACTTATAATGGAATTGGGCCAATTTTGAAGCAAGCACTGGATTTTATTCTGGGATTTTATCTTTAAAGGGGGATTTGCAAACACTTTAAGGGTTGGGGGGGAAATTCATTCCGTGTAAAATTGCGTCCTGGCCTCATTCCAGTTTGGGTAATTACGTTCTCTTTCTGTAGTGGCTGCAGGACAAAGGGCCATTCATCACGCTCCAAAGTGCTGCAAAAGGCTCCCGTGTTCCACCAGAGAAGTGCCTACATTTGAATCCAAGCGAGAAAGTTTTCTCCCCGTGCTCCAGGCCGCTCTGGAGAGTAATGGAGCTTGGCGCAGCTTTAGGATCCTTTTGGGTGAGATATAGGGGCAAGCACCTTGTCATGCTCTGCTCAGGCTCAGCAAATCTGGGTAAGTAGGGCGCTCAGCAAAATAGATTCCTTCCAGCCTCCCGTGGCTCGCCTTTCACCCTGAGGACATGCTTGTCTTTGCAGAGTGCCGCTGCAGCTCCAGGGGATCTCTCTGGAGCAGAGGAGATGGATTCCCTCTCTACAAACCTCCCATGCCTATAAGCAAGAAACTGGGTCGTATCCAGCTGAACAGGACTCAAGGACTTGGGGTGCATTCAGAAGTGGTATAGGGCAGCCTGGAAGGGCACAGATGCTCTGCCTTTCTCCTCCCAGGTCTCCATACAGGCAGAGAAGAAATATTTGCAACCCTTCCTCCAGCATTCCAGCTTAGGGAGGGTCATGCTTAAGCACTGGACCACAGTTTTCAGTGGAAGCAATAGAGCATTGGATATTAGGAACTCATTCTTTACTGTGGAAGTGGTAAGGCACTGGGACAGGTTGCCCAGAGGCGCTGGGGATGCTCCATTCAAGCATCAAGTGTTCAAGGCCAGGTTGGATGGGATTTGGAGCAACCTGTTCTAGTGGAAGGTGTCCCTGCCTATGACTTTAAGACCCCTTCTAATTCAAACTGCTCTATGATTCTAGGATTCCTTAGCTCCCTGGTAGCTCTATTTTCAGTCCCTCTCTATTGAGGCAGAATGAGGCCCCACAGGGGCAACCCAGGTACTCAGGCAGAGGCCAGTTAACTGAGGTGGCAGCAGCAGGAGCAGCAGGGTGAGGGACCATGTCTGCATGCTACCCACCAGCTGACCTGCCAAGGAGCATCCTTGGCCTATGTGCCTTGAGAGTGTCCCTTTAAAGCAATTTGTAGACTGTTATCCTGTATCATTAACCTAATTAGTGTAATTGCCACCATTTATGTAATGAGTATAAATACTGGAGGAATCCCATAATTAGGAGATGTAATTAGGTAATTAATAGATGACATGGTAACAAAAATCCAGGGGAAACTTTGCAAGGTGGACACTGTGTGTGTTGTGTGCGTGTGGCTATTCCGATTTTGCCAGATCTGTTGCAGATTTGCTCCATGTTTGACTCCAGCCTGGAGCCCCTCTATAGTCCACAGGCAATGTAAAGGGGACCTTCAGGTGATGTGAGAAGGCTCTTTTGGATCTCCATAGATCTTGCAGAGGGGATCAGGAGAGCCAGGATTTGCTTAAGGGGAAGAGCAGAACTGTGACCATTGCCTTGCCATACAGACAGGCTTTGCTTTTAGATCTGGGGAGAAGCAAGGTGAATTTAGCAGAGGTCTGAGACATTCCCTGGCCCTGGGCTGGAAGGTGGCTTGAAGTCCTGTTTGTCCCACAGTGCTTCTCTGCTAAAACCAGTGCTGGAAACAGCATGACAGCCAGCTCCTGCACCAATAGACTGCCTGACTGGAGGATAAGGAGCCTCAGGGTGCACTCAGCTGCCTGATAAGTTCCATTTTAGTTCTCCTGTGGGTTTGGCTTAGGAAAGTGATTGGAGCTGCAAATTGTGTTTGTGCTGTGAAGAGCTGCTAAAGTTCCTGCTGTGCCTGAGGAGCATTTTTTTAGAGTTTCATGAGTTCTGAGTGTTTTAGCTGGACCCTTTCTAGTCATTGAAGGGTTGATTTTTTTTTTCCTGCTGCTCTCTGGTTTTTGTTCCTCAAAGCCTATTCACACTTCTATAGAACTTACATGTCCAGATGTTTCCGAAGAAAATAAGTTGCAGTTAAAGAAAGGTTTTTTTGGCCGGGGCAGTTTGGTGTGTTGTTGTTGGTCATCCGGGTTCCTATTTGGCACCTGCCAGGAGGAGTCATTCCCACCAGCTTTCAGTACCAGAAAGGGATCTGCAAGAGAGCTGGAGGGCGACTTTGACAAGGGCCTGTAGTGATAGGACAAGGGGAAGTGGCTTTAAACTGAAAGATGGCAGGGTTAAATTAGATATTAGGAAAAAATGCTTGACTGTGAGGGTGGTGAGACACTGGAAGAGGTTGCCTAGAGAAGCTGTGGATGCCCCATCCCTGGAAGTGTTCAAGGCCATGTTGGATGGGGCTCTGAGTCACTTGGTCTGTTGGAAGGTGTCCCTGCCCATTGCAGAGAGATTGGAACAGTACGCTCTTTAAGTTCCCTTCCAACCCAAATTCTCTGGTTCTATGATAAGCCATGAGTATCTCCTGCAGGACATCTCTGCAGAGGATTCTGGCTCTTTTCATGCCACAGTGACTAGTCTGCACTGGCTTATTTTGAAGAAGACATTGACCTTGTGGCTTTTATTCTTGGCCTCTCTCCCTCTCTTTTGGAGTATGTCCTCTCCAAAAGATGAGCTATTTTGCACTCCTTGGAGGAGCATTGCAGCCAGCAAGGAGTGACCACAAGACCTGCAGCACTGGAAACACCAGCTTGCAGGAGAGGTCAGAGGGGAGCTTGTGCAGGAGATGGGTGGTCAAAGGCTGCTGAGTCCCCAGGACCAGCAGCTAGAGGGAGATATGACCTCACGCTGAGGCCCAGCCTTGTCTATGCCGTGGATTTCTGTCGTAATGCCAAAGAAAATCCTCTTGCTTTCTAGTGTTCAGGGTCCATGTAATGAACAGCCATAATGCAGACTTCATTACATAGCATAAGTAATTCTCGAGATTAAAGAGTTTTGAAATGGCTGCTGCTGCAATTTATGCCAAGGTATTTCTT
>JAOXXN010000120.1:2581984-2600354 GCA_026770055.1 Myrmophylax atrothorax
TAGTCCCTGTCTACCTGGGAAGTTTTATCAGGTGTATCATGATCAGCATATGTAGGTCCAGTTACACCAGGAAGGCTCTGTCTAGACATTTTAATTCCAGTATAAAAAGGGCCTTTTCTCCTTTAGCTTGAATTCACTTGCACATGCTTTTCACAAAGTCAGGGCCTCATCAGTGGAAGAGCCACCCTGTATATAGTATTATATTTGAATTCCCGCTCTGGACTGCATCAAAGGCCACTCTGCCCTGAGGCCAGGAGTTTCTGTGCCTGCCATGGCCCTGGCTCATGGATGGGGAAGTGGATTGGTGTTTGGCAGTTGCTTGGCTGGAGTCAGCTCTTCATGCCCAAAGCAAATACATGGTCTTGCAGGGCACTTCTGCAGCCTTTCAGCTTAACCCTGCTCTGCCCTCTCTGCTTCCCATGCTCCCCATCCTCCCACTCCAAGGGGATGTGTCCCATGGGGAACCATTCATTGAAGTCTTCCTCAGCAGATCCTTTTGTTTTATCTAGGAAGCTGGTTTGGGGATTTGCCCATTGAGACACGAATTTGATAGAGTCATCTTGTGTTTTGGCTCATTTTCCATGTAGTGAGCTCCAAGTCCCACATGATCCCAGTTTCAAACCTGTTTTGAGGCCTTGCAGACCCTTTACTGATGGGCTTTGCAGAGCTAACTGGAGGTGCTACTCCTCCTACCCTGCAGTCACAGAGTGACGGACGATGAGAAGTATCTGCGTCCCTCTGCCCTGCACCATCACATGAGTGAGGATCAGTGCCATTTCTACATTTTGCCCTCATTTTGCCCTTGTCTTTGCCCTCACCAGGCATCAAGAATTGATTTATTCTTGGGCCCATGATCAAACTACCCTAACACAGACCTACACTGTGAGTACGGAGCAGTCATACTTTGTTTCTTGCTCTCCTTTTATGATGAAAACCCTTTTTGCTGTGTTTGTCTCCCCTTCAAGGTCTAACCCCACCCAAGTCCTGCGAAATTTCAATTTGTTCCTGTATTTCTTGATTTCTAGATATGTCTTCCTTCACTGATCTCTCCCCCACCTTATCCTTTTTCCTTTGTAGTCCTGATGCTGACTGTGAACATGCTTTTCCTGTAAAACATGGATCCAGGCTCAAAGCTTTGCTTGAATGGCTGTCCCACATGCATTTCACACTTTAACTAAAAAAAAAAATAATTTCAATTTCCTCCATGCTCAAGTCCTCAAGCTCTTCAGTCATGCTGAGTGCACTAAGTGTTGCAGTTCTGGCCTAGCTTTGTGCATCTTCTCTAGTGAGCTCGATTTATCTATCTATTAATCTGAAGTTGTCTTCTAGAAATGGCCAGCTGTTCTTCAAAGCTGTGGCCAAACAGGCATCTGAGGAAAGCCTCAGGTGTGGGTAGAGACCTGGGTATAAGGAGCCTATTCAGAGCAGTTGTCTGGAGGAGGAAGAGGAAGTGAAGCTTTAACTGGAAGAAGTGAATTGTGTTCCTCTCTAAGATTTGTCCTGGTTCAAAGCAAAATGGATCCAAGGAAGTCACGTGGTCTGTGTTAGACAAGAAGGTCCTAATGCTGACTGTTTTTTTCCTCCTAACTATCTCTTTCTACAGATTTGTTGGAAGACAGGCTGCCAGGAGAGTGTTACCAAATAATTATCCTGTGCTTCCTTATAGTAACCTCTGCAAGAAAGTGTTTAGACAGAGAAGCCCCGTGAACTAGTCATTAATATCTTATAGGTCAGAGTTACGGATGTTGCATTGTGATGAAGTGTGTATTTCTTCCTATTTCCTAGGAAAATGGGTTTGTGAGACAGAGCAAGATTTATGATGATCTTAATTAGTTATTTCCTAGCTTTCAAAATGTTTGGGTTTGAGAGATGATATGATAGATAATTAACTTGTTGTCAGACAGCGACTTTTAAAATGAAATGTTTGTTCTCAAAATATTATTTATCTCAATACTCATTGTATGCATGCCATAGTACATACAGAGTTGTACGTATAGATAAATACGTGGATATGCATCGCTGCTGCCACAGGAGTTGGGAGCATGGATTGATGCTCCTGGAATGGGCATTTTCCCTGATTCCACATCAGGCTGAGTGGAGCACACAAGATGTCACAGCCCTTCAACAGGGGTTGCTGCCATGTGGCTGCTCTTCTTGCCATGCTTGTCCTTAGCCTCCTGCTGCAAAGGGGACCTGCAGAGGGTAAAGGGACTGGTGTTCTGCTCTGCCCTTTCCTGTTTGGGTTTATGGGCTCAGGTGAAGGCCAGAGACATTTTCACAGGCTGAGAGAGTTGGAGTTGCTCATCCTGGAGTACAGAAGGCTTAAGGGAGAGCTTAAAGCACCTTCCAGGACCTAAAGGGGCTACAAAAGAGCTGGAGGAGGACTTTGGATAAGGGCATGCAGTGATAGGACAAGGGGGTGTGGCTTTTAACTGACAGAGGGCGGGGTTAGAATGGAGACTGGGAAGAAATTCTTCCGTATGAGAGTGGTGGGCACAATTTGCCCACAGAAGCTGTGGAGGCCCCATCCTCAGAAGTGTTCAAGGCCAAGTTAGATGGATGGGGCTTGGAGCAAACTGGTCTAGTGGAAGGTGTCCCTGCCCATGGCAAGAAGGACTGGAATGAGATGATCTTTAAAGTGTCTTCCAGGCCAAACTGTTCTGTTTCTATGACAAGTCCTCCAAACCAGCAAGTTCCACAGACACTTGCCAGGAACACAGTGTTTGTTAAGAGCTGGGGGGTTGTGAAATTTTTTGCTTAACTAGTAAAGCTTAAATGAAGGGAATTGTATCTCTCGTTGCTGTATCCCTCAAGGACAGAGAGGGAGTTGGAGAGAACCTTCAGGGAAGGCAGAGGGCAGGATTGCATTGACCCCAAAGGATGCTGGATGTGGTCCCTGAAGCCGTGGCTGCCGTGATGCCTCGTTGCTGCGGGGAGCAGAGCTGCTGCAGAAGGAAAGAGGTCACCTGGAAGTTGATTTGGTTTTTTTCTTTCTCTTTCTTTTGCATTTTTTCATCAAAGCTTTATAAATAACAGGCAAAACCCCTGGGGAAAAACCTCCCAACCAGCTGCCTGTTGCAAATACTCCAGGAAATGGGAGGTGGCGGGGGAAGAGGGAAGGAAGGCTAAATTTGGTGTCTTTTATTTTTAACAAGGGCTATTTCAGTTGGCTTTAAACCCATGTAAAAAAAAAAAATTAGAGCCATGGGAAACTTTTGCCAGATCCATAGGAGTCTGTGGAGCCGAGCACTCGCTCCAGCCAGCGTGGCACAGTCATGGTGTCTGTGCCAGTCCCTGCTCCAGGATTTGACAGCTCAGACATTGCCAAGGCCATCGCAGGGACAGGGAGCTCAGGGACAGAGATGAAGCGATATATTTCAAGGCCTTGCAAGATTTCTCTAGCAAAGCCAAGAGAGGCTCAACACTTTCCAAAGCAACCAAAGAAGGCATCTGCAAGTCCTTGCTTTTCTGCAGGGCTGTTCTACTTGGGTCCCTGGCACAGAACAGTAAAGCTTAAGTTATTGAACCCAAACAGCCAAGCAAAAAGAAAACCCCTCTTTTTTTTTTGCTTTTTTAAAAAAATTCCATGATGACCCTTCTCCTCCTGACTGGCCCCTGCTCAATCTTGCTGTTTGCAGCACCTGAAGTCAAGGCATATAAAATGACTTGGCAGCATCCCTCCAACATTCCCCTGGCACTCTTTGGGGAGCAAGGGTGTTAACCTTGGTGTCCTGGCCGTGTGCCAGGGTAAGTAATTACATTCTGCCTCTATAAATTAGCCCCCATGATCACAGCCAGGGAGCTGCAGCGTCATTTCCTCCTGGCTGCGCGATGCCCAGCACGCTCTACCCAGGCACTGGTTGCATCTCAGTGCATGGGCTGACGTGGAGGATGGGCACGGGGAGCAGTGAGGGCTTGCTCATGCTAACACTTTGCTAAATTGCTCTGGGGTTACATGTCTGGTTCTTGGTGCTCTTGTGTTCAGAAAGGGAGAGTGGTGAGCGCCAAGCTGAGTCGGATCGGGCTCCCTACCCCAACAGGGTGACCTGATAAATTGCCACCAGTCAGCTGAACCTCAGTAACGGCCTCTCGGCTCACAGCTAAAATTAGCTGAAATGGCATGAAGAGAATTGCTGAAACCTCCACGAAAGTGATTTAAGCCGAAGCACGTGACCTTGCATTTGTCACGGGCCGGAGCACGCACAGGCCTGCTGGCACAGCGCAGGTGATGTGCGGGAGCGTGTTATGCCGTGTAGTCTCGAGCCATAACTCGGTAGCTGGACCTCATGCTCTACCTGAGACCTCGTCCCACTGTTCCTCAGCACTGGCTCAGGTTAACCCCTTCTGCTGGGATCCAGCTTAAAGGGTCTTCAGCAGGCGTCGGGTTACAGCTGGAATGGACTTCAGAGCGCAGGAAGGGTTAATTTAAGATTAGGAACAATGTGTTGGCCAACTGTGCGTATTTCCCAATGCAGACACCAAGCTAACCCTTTCCAGTCTGGGCTCAGATGGATTGTGTCTACATGTAGCATGATAAAGCAAACAGGGTTGGAAAGTCTAAGTAGGAGGAGATGTGGTGCTGTGTTCTGAACTGTCTTGTCATTGTTCCTTTCAAAGGTCATCCTTGGTCTGTAATTTCTGAGACTGGGTACTCAGGGCTGTGGGATCACCGTGCCTCCCCTTCCATGAATCCAGCTGCCCCAGAGTGGGTGCCCTTCCCAGGCTGGCAGCACAGGCTGCACCTCCCCTGGTTGCCCGCAGTGGAGCAGTTCCACCTTTGCGTAGCTGTTCTGTGTGTGGGAAAGGATTTCAAGAAACAATTGACCAAATGAAACCTCCGTAATGCTTCTAAATACTCAAACACATTAGACATGCCTGCCCAGCTCAGAGATAAATTAGAGCTATTATCACTAGAGCCCAGACAAACAAACAGAGGGCTCTCTCCAAACAAGCCATTCACTCAAGAGACTGGATTTACAAGGGTCAGGGAAGCAGCATGAGCTGCAGGCACTTGCTTTCTTTGGAAACCTGTTTAAATTGGCCGTATTGACTGGTGCAGAAAGAGGAGAGAGAGCACAATACTGCCCTTTGGGGTTATTGGGCTGTGGCCCCATGATGTCCTAGCTGATGTTTTGCTCTCCATGTCTTCAATTAAAGGTTGAAGTCAGAGACTGATCCATTTTGCTTTTCTCACAGGTGATGGTTGGGAGATCAAGGTGTGCAGGAGCACATCAGGGATGCCAAGGTCACATTGCTTTGACCTTGGATTTTTGTGTCTGGTTCCAAGGAGGGATGGGCAGCCAAGCTGGTGGGAAGGTGGCATTGTGAGAGGGGGCAGTTCAAATCATCATCTTGGGCATCAGGGAAACTACCTGGAGGGGTAAATGGAAGCCAGAGTGTGTACTTTGGGCTGGATTTTGCATGGTAGCTAAAGGAAGGAAGAAGAAGATGCAGAGACAAAAAAGAATAAAGCAAAAGAGATGCTTATTCTGCTTTCTGGCTGTGTTGAGCAGCCAGTGCTCTGGTGCAGGGTCACCAGCACAGCTTGCCATGGTGCCCAGGAGCACCACGCTGGGGCTGAGCATGATGGAGGCTGGGACTTGGAGCCTGGCTCAGGCAGGGTGTCTGGAGAAGGGCCACGGTCAGTGCCGTTTCAGCTCTTGGCCGGGCCCCCCCAGCCGGCCTTGGTGAGACTGGGTCTGTGAGATGGGTTCTGCAGCACCACAGCCCTCACCCACTCACCTGGCAGCTCAGGCCAGCAGCACCCACAGAGGCTGTGAGGGTGTTAATCTCTTCTGAGAGATGCTCTTGAACACAAAAACGTGATCCTGAACCAGAGTGTCTCTTTCTCGAAGACATCCAGTCTCCATGCACAACCTCTGACTGATGATGAATTTGCCATTTCCCTTGGTAACCAGACCTGGTGATGAACTACCCTCTCTGCTCAAAATTGTCTTTTATTTCCCATGCAAGGTTCCCTCACTCAGTGTTGTCAACTCCCACTATTTATTTTGGGTTTTGCTGCTTACTGTGCCTTTTACCTGTGAGCCTAACGAACATGCCAATCTCAGCTATTTTCTCTCTGTGGGTATCTGGGATCAAGTCACGACGAAGATTTTCTTTGACTGCTGAGCAGACAGAGCCCTTTCAGTCTTTTGCAGGGTTGAGCACAGGCAGAGCAGAAGCTGTGCTCACCACTGCCTTGAGCATCTCCCAGTGCGTGGGATTTTATTTAAAGTCCCAGCCTCTGGACTTGTGCCATTACAAGGACCTTCCACTTTTTATTTTGCAGAAACCTGAAAATAATTACTCAAAAGACAAACAAAAACAATTTGGTGATTAATTTTTTTTTTTAATGCATCCAGAGTTTTCTGATGTTTTGGTTTATTGTGAGCAGAAGGGGTGGTAGGTGCTGGCTTGGTGAATAATTAGCAAAGCTGAGAACTCCCCAAGGAGACACAGGAGGCCTCAGGGGGTGTCTCCTTCCACTGTGTGTGGTTCCACAAATGAAGTACATACTGACCTGAAATTCCCACAGCTCTTCTACCTGCCCACTACCAGGGTAGGTTTAGTCAGTAAGGGTAACCCGTATGACCTCGACATCTCTGAATTTCAAGTCTTCATCCTCTGCAGGTTTTTCTGCATTGCTGGGCAGGCTGAAGGGCACAAGTGGCCTCACCATCAGTGTCATGCATGTGGAGAGAGATGGAGTTTATTTTACGGCTTCCTTCAAGGGCCAGAGGTCCACTGCGTTGTGTCAACCCCTCTCAGCTGAGCTAAAATGCTTCAGTAGTCCCAAGACTTCGGCTTTCTTTATCTTCCACTCTGTTTGTCACACTCCCCATATAACTCCTGGCACTCCTGGTATAAATCAGGAGTGTTTCAAACTGAAACAGCAAGATGCCTTGTTTAAAAATATTGAAATTATGTGTTTCCCCTTCCTTCATTCCTCTCTTTATATTTCTTCCCAGGAAAAAACCTATTTGTGAAGTTGGATCCAGAGCAATAGTAGCTTTGGTGCCTGAACCCCTACTGATTTTTCTGTTGATTTAAAACTTCAACAAGTCCAACTAATAGCAGCCTACCCCTCTTAAATTTCTCCAGCCCTTGCAGTGAAGCTCTGCCTCACTCACCATTTCCAGGCTTCAAGATTTGGGTACCGTTACCTGCGATTTCTACTTCTAAAAGGACTCTGGAGACTGGGAGCTTGGGAGCATTCTCCTAGCCCCTGTGGATTTTGTGTGTCTGTGTTATCCCTTCCATGAAGGAATCAAGCTGGCAGTCAAGCCCCAAAATACTTGAATATTTATTAAAAACTAAATACTGCACCAAATAGGGGTTGATGTCTTAAGGGCTGGGAGAAAAAGAGGGAAGGATGGGTGTGTCTATGTGATACCCATCCACAGGTTCATGTGGCATCCTGCAAGGCAAAGGAAAGTTGGTAGCACACACCTGTGGTTATTGTGTTTGCTTCTCAGTTATCATGTGAGGCCTAAATGAGGGTGTCAATAAAATATTCCATGAGGGGGCACGTAGGACAGCTGTGACTTGTATTTTATGAAATGATTCGAGGAGCAGAGGAGGTGGGTTGCTCCATCTGGCACACCTTGATGAATTGTGGAAAGGATGCTTTGCCCCAGTTTTCACCAGGGAGATGCTCGAAGATGCCCAGCTCTGCTCCTGCCCTGGTACCCAGGCTCTAAGGGTCAGAAGAGACACTAGTGGGGCCTCAGTTTCTTCAAAAATTACCTTTCTTATTTTTTGTGCTGGTGGAGGAGAAGTTTGTGTTTAGAAGTCCATGAATTAATGAATTAGAAAACAAAGAATCAAACTAATGTTCAGTATTTTCAGAAAAGAAAACGCAGTCTTTGCTTTCATTTACTGCAGAAGCATTTGAGAGATTTTGCTAGCAGAGATCAGAGCTCCAGCTAGTGAAACCCTGTAAGAAAGAGTCCGTGCCTCAGGCAAGAGACAGACAGACAGTGCAAGGAAAACAGAAGCAGTGACTGGTATTTGAGCACGTTCACAGGAGCCAAAAAGCAGGGCTGGGACCGCGGGGCCAGCCCTGGGAACCCCAGGCCATAGAACCGACCTCCTTTCTCCCACAGCAATGCTCTTAACATTGACCAAGACACGATCGTTCATGTGTTGCCCCTGGAGTCAGTGGCTGAAAAGCACTTTATGAGGCAGCAGAAACACAATGGGCTATTATTTTTAGGCTAGAGCCTTTCACACATTTTTCTCTGCAAAACGGGTACCCTCCCTCTTTGTTTTGTTTAGTTGTTTGTGGTCGCCTGCTATTCCCTGCCTAACCAGCATCTATGAAAATGAGATGGTGATCTTGTCTGGGAAGGTAAAATAGTGCAAATTACCCTCATCTGGAAACCCTTTGGGTCTGAACCTGAGCACTGGGCTTCTGCTGTAGCTCCATGTCCAAAGCAGTGGAGCTAATGACCTGAGACTGCAGGGAAGTTTGGACACAGGCTGCAGCTCCGTCTCCCGGTAATGCTCTCCTCAGTGGATTAGGAGAAGCTTCCCTGGCAAACTGGGAAGGAGTCCAAGCTGGGGAGCTGGTGTGATAGGAACTGACAGGGCTGGAAATTTGATTTCTGACTCTTTGTGCGTGTATTTCTTGTGAAAGAAAAAGAGGGAGAGGGAGCCAGGAGTACTTTGAATCCTGCAATCATTAAAACCAATTCCACTTTTCCTGCCCCTGCCCACCTCCTGATATGTGTGTGAAACAATCTTTACAGCTACACAGCCATCAGATGGTATCGACCCGGCGGTGGAAATTGCTATTGACTGCTGCTGGTGCTGCTCTCTGCACTTCCGTGGCTTTTAAAGCGACACTCTTCAGGTGATTTCACTTTGCACTTGATACAGCCTGGGAAGCACTGCCTGAAACGGGATGGGAAGGGCATGTGTGGGATTTGTGTGTGCAACAAACAGCGCCACTCTCTTTTAGTCAGGGGAAGGGTGTCTGAGCACTTGTGAAGAGATGATCCTGCAGAAACACTTGTCTAATGGTAAGATTCAGAAATTTGATTTTTTTTTTCCTTTGGTCCATCATAAAAGGATTCTTGTGTCCCACCACAGTTTTTTCATACTGCAATTCCAGCACCAAGCCGAGACTGTTCTACCCATATGAAGGATCTATCCAGTCCTACATCAGCTGAGGACTAGATACTTTGATTTCTTGTTTTAAGGCACACCTCTTATTCCATATTATGAATTTTCTCTCATCTGCTCTGGGTTCCAAAGAAAAAAAAAGCTGGAAATAATAACATTTGCCTTTGATGCAAGTATTTTGTGCAGCTTAAAGAACTCCTTTTATCACGCATGAGAACAGGGCTCTGGCTCAGGACCGTAAAAATGCACATTTTGTTTCCTCCAAGGCAATTTAATTGATGGTATTTGGTTATTCCAGTGCTTGGGTTTGGAGTTAAGTGGTGGTGGTGAGGGGAGATGATAAAAAAAGCTGTGTAAAAGCCAGGGTTAGAGTCTGATCCCCACTCCACAGAGTAAATCTAGTACAATGCCATTCTAATAATGCTGGTGTCCCTTGGGTTTCCGTGCAGTGAAGGTCCCTGACCTGCAGGGAAGACCTGGCAGATGCTGTCTTCTTCCAGAGCAGGCTGTGATGGTGAAGTCTCACGGGAGCTGGTTTTTTTGGGGATGCTACTCCAGTGTTGACAGCAGCACTGTGGCCTGTAGTCCACATGCAGTCCACCTGCCAAGCACTGGCTTGGAGAAGGCAGAATATGCTTTGGGAAGTGACACTTGTGTGGTCAAGGAGTAAAGCAGGGAGCACCCTGCAGTGTTCTGACCTGTGCTCCAGACTGAGCTAAGCTCCTCTCTCTCTTTCACCAGCAAGTTAGAGTTGCTCTTATGAAAGGAATTGTCATTGCTCTTTCTCGTAGAGCTCTGTCTGCTCCTCCTCCAGTCTCGTGCCTTTTACTTCAGCCACAGTGCCCAGGAGCAGCAGCTGGCCTGATGTGTCCAGAGCGTGTGTGCAAGGAGTACCCTTTCTTGTTATCTGGAACAGTGACTGCCTAAAGCTTCTGAGCCAGCCCCTTAGCTTGAATGCAAATAACCACTGCTATTAGCTCTGAGCAGTCCCTGACAGCCTTGATTTCAGGGCACAAGACTGGCAGGCTGCTGAGGTGTCAGGAGACGTGCCTGGCATTTCCCCACTCTCTGGCCCAAGCCCTGAGAACTGCTCTCATTGGTTCACACTGAGCCTTGGTGTTCATGTGGTGAGTCTGACCCTTCTCAGCCTGGCTCTTCTCAGCTGAATGGGAGGAAGAATTGGAAAGAGAAAGGGCTGGATATTGAGAGCATGTCTTGGTGGGATGGTTTGCATTCCCAGGCCCCAGCGCTGAGCAGTATGGGAAGGGAGTTGGCTCAGGGCTGGGAGATGGGGTAAACTGAGAGTCAGCAGACCTGCTGGCTGCTGTGGGCAGAGCTGAGGGCTTTGCAGTAGAAGCAGTAAGAGGCCTGATCCATGGGTGGTTTAACATACCAAACACTGCCCTGCCTCTTGGGGCAGAGCTCTGAGGCGAAGGTACAGGGCACCTCTGGGTGAGCACATGGCCCTTTGCTGCTTTTGCATCTGCTGCCCACCCCTGGGATGGTCACAGGTCAGGCATGTCAGTTGGAAGGGAGGCTGATGTCTATAAAACAACCATGTTCCCTGTGCCTTCCTTTGTGCCTCCTCCCTTTTCTCTTTGTTCATGGCAGTTTGCATCTCCCAGGACACTGCTCCCATTTCTCTCCTCCCACTCTATCCCCATCTGGCTACTGGAAGCCCAACACTGCCTATTCCATGGGGATAGTAGGGACCTGGGATGACTCTTCTTCTTCCTGCTCCTCCTTGGGCTCTGACGTTGTCTTTTTCTCTGGTATAATTCTTGTATCCCTCTAGAACAAGACTATCCAACTAGGGAAGGAACTGGGAGAAGAGCCTGGACAGCCTGGAACACAGAAAGAGTTTCATCTCTTTTATTTGAGGCCAGGGAAATGTGAGCCAAGTGGGGTCTTTCCAGCCTGGACCTTGAAATCCAGGCTCCCATGCAACACCCAGTTGGGACTTGTAAAAATTAGAAAGCCAGGTCTTTACTGGGAGTTAAATTGGTACTGCTTGAGATTTATTAATTTACATCCTTTGAGGACCTTTCACAGCATAAGACTGGGGAAAAAGCAGCATGTTAGAGTCGCTGGTAGCTTTTTGAGCGTTATGTGTCCTTTTGTCTTCCCCATTGCCAGGACCACAGCACCCCCACCTTGTTTCCAGTCCTCTGGAAAATGTCTTCTGTCGCCATCCCTTTGACACCTTGACTTTTGTGTTCCTTAAATGGAGGCTGGGAAGGTTGAAGGTGCTGCTAAATAGGGCAGTGTGGGAGGCTGAAGGCTCATTCCATAGCCGTGTCCAACAGTTCCACCTCTGCCTCAACAGGACCTCCTTCCAAAGCTGCAATCCCAGTGAACTTGACTTTCCATTCTCAGGGCTGTTGCTTTCCCTCCCCAGCCGGTGCTGAGCTGATGGAGCCAGTGGACCACGCATGGAATGTGAGTGTAGGTGGCTTTGGGCTCATTGTGAGATGTGAACAGTGTTTGCTCTGCAGGCTTTGCACTGGTTCAGAGCTGGTGACAACCTGTCCTTTCTGGCATCCCCTTTGGAGGAACAGTGCCTGGGGAGGGCAACCTGCTCCCCTAGCCCAGCTCCACGTATCCCACAGTAGCCAGGTGCTGCTGGAGTGTACATGTGCCCTTATCAAACAAGCAGCCCTTGATAGTTTCTCTTTCTTCCGGGCTTAACCTGCCTAAGTCTTTTTGGGGTGAGATACGATATGCGACTTGACAGCAATTCGAGGTGAGATTTTTTCCTCCTGGGAAAGCGTGGTAAGAAATTAAGCTTTGCTGGTTTTCTGCCCAGTCGACCAAGGAAAGAAAAGTCCTTGGTGAACTTGGGCTGGGTCTGGGGACAGGAGAGTTGCTGCTGTGATTTGTGGTTATTCTCTCTGCAGCACTGCCTCCATACTCTCAAGTGAGAGGCAAGTGGTTCTGACACCTCTTTATGACCAGGGAGCCACAGGGAAGTGGTGGTGACTTGTGCTCTGGGAAGACAAGGTCATCAGCAAGGATGGTACAAGCACCTTTCGTTCGTCTGACCATACTAGAATCCAAATATTTTTAATTCATAGGAATTAAAGTGAACATCCTAGTTTTCGGCTGCTGGCTCTTTGAATCTGGGTGCTTCCCAAGGTGGTGTACAACACAGGGATATTATGGGGAAAGCTGTTGGTAAGAGAAATGGGGAAAATGGATGCCTGATTTCAAGCCTATCTGTCCTACAACCTTCAGGGCCTGCCAGGGGACGTGTTTCCTGGGCTGTGAAAAACCAATATGGGACACAATCATATATCAGCGATTATATCGATCATTGTCTCAGACCCATTCAGTCCAAGGACACCAGCACCTTTTGGAGAGGAAGTGTTGCTCCTGCTCTGGGAATCTGGGGAGGGTGTTGAATGCATGGCAGTGAGGGTGTGCAGGGGGAAGTGACTCTACTTTAGTGAATGCTGGGCCCATACTCGAACCAATTAGTAGAATGGAGCTGAGCAAAGTACAGAAGGGACCAGACTGATAATAAGCAAAATGCTCAAATATGGGAAGTTGGGGAAGAAGCCAAATGAAAATGAAATGAAAGGCTAAGGTCCAACTTCAGCAGTTGTGTAGAAAGCATGGGACCACTGGTAATAGGAAAGCCTGCAGGAACAATGGGTCAAACCCCTACAGGAGAGAGACTGAAGGAATCTCTGAACAAGCCAAGGAGGGCGGGGGGATTTATCAAAAAGCATTTCAGCAAATTGGCTTGCTTACTACCATCAATGCCTAAGTCCCTCACTGTGACCTCTTTGCTCAGTACTTTGTGGTGATGGCCTGTTAAGGCTTTCTGTCAAAGGAACAGCAAGGGTCTCCTTGGCAGACCGTTGCACGGGGGGGATGCTTCCCACCAAATTTGGTGCTGTGGAGGGGCTGATGACATTTGCTCTATCCCTCAATTCAGGGCTGGTGACAACTGTCTTCTTAGGGTAACCTTAAACCCCTCTTTTTTGAAGGTGAAATCAGAAACCTGTAGCTGAGCCTCTTGCTGGGCAGCCTTTCTTAGTCTTGGAAACTCAAGAGAGGAAATCCAACTTCTGACTGCAGATGAACTCCATAAAGACCACTTGAATGTAGATGATACGATGGAAAACATCCCAAAAACTATGCCTACATCTGAGACACAAAGAAAGTAATTCTAGATCCCTCTAGTTCACCTGAGGCAGCAGGGATTTCTTTCACAGATACTGGGATCAAGACAGGCATTATACGATCACCTTTGAGTGAGAACCTCGGCACTTGCCAGCAGAGATAAGGCTCTTCTTTTTTTTGGGTCTCCATATCTGCATGTGTACAAGAAGGATAGGGATATACCTTCTTGGTAAATCATCTGAAAATGGACTTGCTACAAAAGAGAGCCCATCCTGCAGGTGGTGAAGAGGTCCCATTTGGAGGCTTGACTTGTCAGAGCTCATGGAGAATCTATGGAATATAGTCATGTGCTCATATCTCTAATGTGGCTTTCTCCTTCTAAAAGTACTGCATGGAATATGAGACTCACTAGATAAAAGTGAATTTAACAGCTGTTTTGTATCCTTTGAGAAACATCAGTATTGGCTGAAAGAAGGAAAAAGACCTTTTTGTTGAGTCTGGAATGGACCTGCTTTTATTGGAGGATTCTACGACTGGTTTTGTTGCTATTTCCACTAATAGCTTTTACCTGACTTGTTTTCAAAATCTTTGTTGGATTTTCTTTTCTATCTTCAAAAAACTGCATTTCCTTGCTGAAATTTAAGTTTGGGGGCTGGAAAAACATCCAAAATTATTTTGCAGATGGCTTCCTCTGATGTAGAAGTCCCAGAAATAGGGCATTCTGTAAGGGAAGTCACCTGCTTATTTCCAGGAGGGTAGACAATTTATTTTAAACAATGCCATTTTCTTTTCAATTATAGACGTTTTTGTGGAAAAAAAATTGCAGCAGTCTCTAAGAAAGAGCATGTGATCACAATTAAAGGATGTGCTGTGCTGTATCAGAAGGTAGCATTTAAACAAGGGAAAGCCTGAATATCGGCTATAACTCATTGTAATTATACCATCCATTTCAAACATGTAAATATGTTTGGTAGCACTTACATGTTTATGTCAGCTATTGGGAAAAGACATTTTTCTTTTTGGTAGACTTCTGGTGGTAAGAATTTTGTTCCTTGCATTTGAATAAGTAGCAAACAAGTTTAGATAAACATAAATTTTTGTGTGAATAGAACTTGATCCCATCTCTTGTGCTTGTAGGATTTTACCTGTGTTCAGATTATTTATAATAATTTCAAAAATAGGTAATATTAATAAGTAATGTATTAATTAAGACATGCATTTCTCAGTAAAATAAACCATGACCACGGTAAAGTCGGTGTGATGCAGAGGATTGAACATGAGGCTGGGAATGGGGTGAGTAGGAATCTATTTCTGGCTCTTTCCACCTTGAATGGGATCAGTGGTATTTAGCTCATTTTGAAAGGGCTTTGAGATCTCCAGGTTGAGATTCCTCCAGAAGACTCAGGTGCTTTGCTAAAGACTAACACACAAACCCTGCAAAAACCCAAAGGATGATTTAACCTGGCATTGGAAGCAAAGCTGCATTTTTGCTCAAATTGATGAGAAAACTCCTTTGCTGCTGGGGACTGGGATCCTCTGCCAGGGGAAATCATTTTGAGCCTATTTCCCTCCCTTTGACATTTTCTGTCTTACCAAAAGCCAAAGAAGTAAAGAAGAAGGTTAATGACTAAATTGACAAATAAACAATCGGTTCAAAGCAGCAACATGACACTTCCTGGAAAATTTAAGAATATCTTCTGAAAACCAGTTAGGAATGTAAACCAGTTAGGAATGTTGCCATGCTCCAAGTCAAGGGAGGCTATCTGTACAGAGCTCATTGTGTTACAGGGGCTGGGGCTGGCTGGGAAATAGGAAAGGCTTTGGTTTTTCCGTGGAAGTTTTCCTTTAGAGGAAAATTGCAGAAGAGGAAGGAAAATTAATTTGGCCACGGTGAACTGAGAAGGGCATGGCTGCAGAGGTGTCATAGGTAGAGCCTTTTCAGTGGTGGGAGGGATGGCCCTGTGATGTCAGGTTTGGGGCAGCAGAGCAAAAGAGTCCACGGCTCTCCTTAGCAAAAGGAAATGTTCAAGGAGTCCCAGGCCAGGAAACTGCCTCCCAATCCATAGTGGCATGAGCATTAAGTGATAGTGACAGTGGGATGCTTTTCTCTCACTCTGAGAGAGAGAGAGAGTGTGTTTGGCCTTCATTTCCAAGGGCTCCACTTTGCCACAGTAACGGTGCATTAACAATAGCTTGATTTTCATTTAATAAATAATAGGAATCATACTGTGATGGAGCCAAGATTTTAAACAAGAGACTCCCATAAACATTTTCTTCAGGAATCTGTGATAAACCAAAGATAGTGTTAGACATACTCGGGGGGAGTGGGGACGCCAGACTTGGAAGCTGTCCATCTGCTTCGCCATTGAAACAAAACCACTTTATAATAACCACAGAGGAGAGGAAGCAATGCAGCTTGGCACATACACTTACACTATGTGTGGTGGAAATGTTTATTCTTTATTTCAGAAAGATTTAGTGGGTGTAGAGATAATAGAGCATAGTGCTCACTTGTGTCTTGGGGAGGGAGGGGTGATGGTGTTTGGGTTTTAAGGGAGCCCAGTGTCGGCTCCCATGGGGAATATTTTCGGTAATACCTATTGCAATCTCATGCACTTGGAAGGCAGGAAGAGACAGAGGAATGAAATGTGCTTTTCAGGAGAGGTGTTCTAAAGGCCCCAGGATTAGTTATCTCTGACAGGAAGGATTTTACAGACTCCAGCAGACAGCAGAGGCAGTCCTGGCCATTTCTGCATTGGCATATAGCTCCTCCAAGGCCCTGTGCTGGGATGCTTCCCTTGGAGCTGCTTGGGTCGCTCTGCCCTGCTCTCTCTGAGATGCTGTGGGGCTGCCTAGGGCTCACCAACCCCATGTGTGCCTCTTATCCCTACCCATGCCAGCTCCCCAAAGGGTCTTTTGGCTCCTGCTTTCTCCTGTGTGCTGAGGCATTGCATTGTGACTTGGACAAAGGGGGAATGATCTTCGAAATAAGTGTCAGCAGGGTCAGCAGGCCACTACACCCCATGGTCCCCAATGTCCCCGTCATCCATCACGCTCCCTTTTCTGCTGTGTATGTTCAGCTCTGCGGCACTGCTTCTCCTTGGAGCTGTTCAAAATCAAGCCCAAAAGACCCTGGGCTGACCTCTGGGGGTGGGAGAGCCCCTGCCAGGGTTTGAGACAGCGAATGTCTAGACTTGGTGTGTGAGCAAGCAAGTGAAGGCATGACTAAGTGTCTGAAAGTTTGGACCTTTGCAGAGGAGTCCCTTGGCTCTTTGTTTCTTGGATACAGTTCTACTTCCTGTGGAGCTGTGGAGATAAAGGATATTTTTTCTCCCTATTTTTTACCCCTTTTCAAAAAAGTAAAAAATACACAGATACATCTTGGGTGAGAAAGCAGAAACCCTTGAAAAATTCTGGCAAATCAAGACACATGAAGAATGTGTTGAGTGAAACATTTCAGAGCGACAAAAATCAAAACATCTCACTTCGCCTTCAACCACTTTAAAACATTTTAATGGTTTGAAAGAAAATTTCAAAACTAAAAGTCGTGTTTTGCTTAAAACACTGGAAAGTGTTTCATTAAAAAGGAAGAGTGGAAGCAAAACAATTGCCTTATATACTTTTTCTTTCCAATGAACCTGATGAGTCTTTCCCCAAATGGTGCTGAGGTCAAGAAGCCAGGACTAGACACATCTTGCCAGGGGCCTGGAGCTGGCATCCTGAGAAAGGGACAATCTGATGAAGCCATTTGCCATGAAAGAAATTCTTCTATCACCATAACTGTTTTATTTATTCTTTTTTATATAAAAATTTGCAGGCCAGCCCAGTCCCAGGGCCATGCCTGCTGACCTACAGAGGTCTTTCTGGGCACAGGACAGTCTCAGATCCAAAGGAATGCAGAAAGGGGCTGTGGAAGTCCTTTCTCTCCGGAGTGCAGTGACACGTTGGTCGGGATGGTGGTTCCTGGTGGCCTTGGGACCTCTGCCAGCTGTTCCTGCAGTGTTTGGGCAGGTGAGGGGCCATCAGGTGTGGGATGTGGCACCCGTGGCTTGTGTGATGTGCTTGGGTAGGCTGTGCATGGGTCAGGGAAGAGGAAGGAGAGAATGACAGAATCAGTCAAGTTAGAAGGGACAACAGTGGGTCATCTGGTTCAAGATTTAGTGAGAGAAACAGCACCATGAGGAGGCACCAGTGGCTGAGGTCAGACAGAAGAATCTCCCTGGTGGCTGCAGTGGAAAGGGGGACCCTGCTCCTTCCTGGGAGAGGTGGGGACAGCGTGGGGAGTCAGCACCAGCAGGGTGGCTGGGGGATAGCGGGGAGGAACAGAGGCTGCCTGGGGGACATCAGGGGGCCGAAGGCATGGGGAAGGCTGTTCGGATGGGGGCACGCTGGCTGAGGGGAGGCAGAGAAGGCTGAGAGGAGGTGGGATGGTTGAGGAGAGGCTGAGGGCAGATAGGGAAGGCTGAAGGGAGTCGAGATGGCTGAAGAGAGGCCGAGGGCAGATGGGGAAGGCTGAGGGGAGGCGCGATGGCTGGCGGAGGGGAGCTGAGGAAGGCTGGATGGCCTTAGGCTTAGCCGGGGGGCCGCGGTGAGCCCGGGGACGGCGGGCAGGCTGAGGCACCGCTCTGAGCGGCGGGGAGCGCGGGCCGGGGCTGGGGTGGGATGGGGGGCTCTTTGCCCCTCGCCCCCAGGAGGGCACCGCGGGGCAATCAGAGCCCTTCGGCGTGAAAGGCAGAGTAGTCAGGGTTGGAAGGGACCTCTGGGATCATCCCCCTGTCTTGTCACCCGGAGCGGGGACACAGGAGCGCATCCACGTGCATTTGGGATGTCTCCAGAGGAGGAGACTCCAGGCCCTCCCCGGGCAGCTCTTCCAGCGCTCTGACGGCGTGGAGTTCTTGGGTTTGATTTATGGCCATTGCGCCTCGTGCTGTCGCTGGGCACCCCCAAAAAGCGCCTGGCACCATCCTCTGGCACCTTGGAGACATTCACATGCATTGATGGGATCCCCTCTCAGCATCCTCCTCTCCAGGCTAAGCAGGCCCGGCCTCTGTGGTCTCTCCTTGTAATCGGGATGCTCTTTAATAAAGGTGAATCTTTATTTAAATTCGAGGCA